>SJYQ01006340.1:803911-847006 GCA_006410935.1 Redunca redunca
TTTTCCTCTATTTCTTTGCATTGATCGCTGAAGAAGGCTTTCTTATCTCTTCTTGCTATTCTTTGGAACTCTGCATTCAGATGCTTATATCTTTCCTTTTCTCCTTTGCTTTTCACTTCTCTTCTTTTCACAGCTATTTGTAAGCCCTCCCCAGACAGCCATTTTGCTTTTTTGCATTTCTTTTCCATGGGGATGTCTTGATCCCTGTCTCCTGTACAATGTCATGAACCTCATTCCATAGTTCATCAGGCACTCTATCTATTCAGATCTAGGCCCTTAAATGCATTTCTCACTTCCACTGTATAATCATAAGGGATTTGATTGAGGTCATACCTGAATGGTCTAACGGTTTTCCCTATTTTCTTCAATTTGAGTCTGAATTTGGTAATAAGGAGTTCATGATCTGAGCCACAGTCAGCTCCTGGTCTTGTTTTTTTTGACTGTATAGAGCTTCTCCATCTTTGGCTGCAAAGAATATAATCAATCTGATTTTGATGTTGACCATCTGGTGATGTCCATGTGTTGAGTCTTCTCTTGTGTTGTTGGAAGAGGGTGTTTGCTCTGACCAGTGCCAAGATTCTCTTGGCAAAAGTCTATTAGTCTTTGCCCTGCTTCATTCCGTATTCCAAGGCCAAATTTGCCTTTTACTCCAGGTGTTTCTTAACTTCCTACTTTTGCATTCCAGTCCGCTATAATGAAAAGGACATCTTTTTTGGGTGTTAGTTCTAAAAGGTCTTGTAGTTCTTCATAAAACCGTTCAACTTCAGCTTCTTCACCGTTACTGGTTGGGCATAGACTTGGATTACTGCGATATTGAATGGTTTGCCTTGGAAATGAACAGAGATCATTCTGTCATTTTAGAGATTGTATCCAACTACTGCATTTCGGACTCTTCTGTTGACCATGATGGCTACCATTTCTTCTGAGGGATTCCTGCCCGCAGTAGTAGATATAATGGTCATCTGAGTTAAATTCACCCATTCCAGTCCATTTTAGTTCCCTGATTCCTAGAATGTCGATGTTCACTCTTGCCATCTCCTGTCTGACCACTTCCAATTTGCCTTGATTAGTAGACCTGACATTCCAGGTTCCTATGCAATATTGCTCTTTACAGCATCGGACCTTGTTTCTATCACAAGTCACATCCACAGCTGGGTATCGTTTTTGCTTTGGCTCCATCCCTTCATTCTTTCTTGAGTTATTTCTCCACTGACCTCCAGTAACATAGTGGGCACCTAGTGATCTGGGGAGTACCTCTTTCAGTATCCTATCATTTTGCCTTTTCATACTGTTCATAGGGTTCTCGAGGCAAGAATACCGAAGTGGTTTGCCATTCCCTTCTCCAGTAGACCACATTCTGTCACAGGGAGACTTTATATCCCCTTTCTGCCAAAAGTTTTAGAACCTGAATTGCATGTCATTGTGCATTTTCCCCATCTGGAGAGCCGATTAGTAGGTCATCTACAGATTGTAATCTTTTCCCATTAGGTCCCAGGTCCAGATCTAGGAGATCCCAGCTAAGGGCCTCTTCAAACAGGTGGGGGCTATCTCTGAACGCCTGAGGTAATACTTTCCAAGTCATCTGTTAGTGTTTTTCTCCTGGGGCCTCCCACTCTAAGGCAAAAAGATATTTGGATTCTTTAGCCAATGGTATGCAAAAAAAATGCATCTTTGAGATCCAAGAATGTAAACCACTTGGTACTGGGTGGGATTTCTCCCAAGATTACATAGGGATTGGGTACTGTGGGATGGAGGGGGACTGCAACTTCATTTATGATCTGAAGGTCTTGAACTATTCGCCAGATTGCATCCTTTTTCTTTGCTGAGAGGATTAAGGTGTTACATGGTAAACTGGTGGGGACCAATAGCCCACAAGCAAGGAATTTATTTATTAAAGGCTGTAGTCCTTCCCAAGCCTCTCTTTTGAGGGGATATTGTCTCCGGTTAGGAAACTGAGTGGGATCTCAGAGGACAATGATGGCCGGTTCAGCTTGGTGGGCTAATCTAGGAATTCCCTGGTCCCACACTTGGGGGTTAATTTTGTCTTTCCATAGTTTTTGGTCCCTCTCTATTGGAGAGTGTGTAATGGGTTCTTCAGTAGTAACCAGGAGCTGTAGAGCTCTAGGGGCTGAAAAATTTCCCATCACAAGGGTGGTACCCAATTTAGTGAATACATCTCTTCCCAATAAGGGAGTAGGACACTCAGGGACCACCAGAAACTGGTGGGAAAATATTTGTCCATCTCAGCAACAAAGAAGTGCTTGGGTGAATCTTTTAGTAGTTGTTTTTCTTATAGCACCCAAAATGGTACAGGTTTGGGAGGAGAAGGCTCCAGAGTAGATCAAGACAGAGTAGGTAGCCCCTGTCAACCAAGAAATTCTTGGACCTACCTGCCACATCCAGTTGCACCCTTGGTTCCAGCCCCGTGATGGTTATCTGTGACAGGCAGGCTGGCTGGAGAAGGCTGCTTCAGTCCTGTTGAACCATCTTGAGGGAAGGCTTGACTCTTGACCTTGAGGCTCTTGGGTCCCCAGGGCAGAGGGCCACAAAATGTCCCAGTTGATGGCATTTGTAGCAAGCCGTTTTAGGAGACTTGTTATGGTTTGGACACTTTTTTGCCCGATGCCACACCTGTCTACAGATTAGACATTTGCCTCGTGCCTTGTCCTTCATGGACTCGGGGTTTGCCATAGGGTTTCCCTGGAGGGTGGCCAGCATCTGGGCATGCCTTGTCTCTTTCCTTTCTCCCTCTCCTGGGCCTTGGCCTCTTTCTCATCTTCTCTGATATAAAAGGTATTGGTGGCTGTCTGGACCATCTCATCTAAAGAGGAAGCAAGTTCCTGCTGCTGTAGCTGTTGTAACTTAATTCTGATATCTGATGAACATTCAGTTCAGTTCAGTTGCTCAGTCGTGTCCGACTCTTTGCGACCCCATGAATTGCAGCACGCCAGGCCTCCCTGTCCATCACCAACTCCCGGAGTTCACTCAAACTCACATCCATCGAGTCCATGATGCCATCCAGCAATCTCATCCTCTGTCGTCCCCTCTCCTTCTGCCCCCAATCCCTCCCAGCATCAGAGTCTTTTCCAATGAGTCAGCTCTTCGCATGAGGTGGCCAAAGTACTGGACTTTCAGCTTTAGCATCATTCCTTCCAAAGAACACCCAGGGCTAATCTCCTTTAGAATTCACTGGTTGGATCTCCTTGCAGTCCTAGGAACTCTCAAGAGTCTTCATCAATACCACAGTTCAAAAGCATCAATTCTTTGGTGCTCAGCTTTCTTCACAGTCCAACTCTCACATCCACACATGACCACAGGAAAAACCATAGCCTTGACTAGACAGACCTTTGTTGGCAGAGTCATGTCTTTGCTTTTCAATATACTATGTAGGTTGGTCAAAACTTTTCTTCCAAGGAGTAAGCGTCTTTTAATTTCATGGCTGCAATCACCATCTGCAGTGATTTGGGAGCCCCCCAAAATAAAGTCTGACACTGTTTCCACTGTTTTCCCATCTATTTTCCATGAAGTGATGGGACCAGATGCCATGATCTTCATTTTGTGAATGTTGAGCTTTAAACCAACTTTTTCACTCTCCTCTTTTACTTTCATCAAGAGGCTTTTTAGTTCCTCTTCACTTTCTGCCATAAGGGTGGTGTCATCTTCATATCTGAGGTTATTGATATTTCTCCCGGCAATCTTGATTCCAGCTTGTGCTTTTTCAAGCCCAGCGTTTCTCATGATGTACTCTGCATAGAAGTTAAATAAGCAGGGTGGCAATATATAGCCTTGACGTACTCCTCTTCCTATTTGGAACCAGTCTGTTGTTCCATGTCCAATTCTAACTGTTGCTTCCTGGCCTGCATACAGGTTTCTCAAGAGGCAGGTCAGGTGGTCTGATATTCCCATTTCTTTCAGAATTTTCCACAGTTTATTGTGATCCACACAGTCAAAAGCTTTGGCATAGTCAGTAAAGCAGAAATAGATGTTTTTCTGGAATTCTCTTGCTTTTTCAATGATCCAGTGGATGTTGGCAAGTTGATCTCTGGTTCCTCTGCCTTTTCTAAAACCAGCTTGAGCATCTGGAAGTTCAGGAATTTGTCCTTTAAAATCACCTGTCCCTCGTAAGAGTCTAAGTCCAGATTGGTAAACTTTTGGAGGGTCTTTTTTAGCCTTTCCAGAAAGGCAATGGGGTTCTCATTGCACTCCTGAGTTAATGCTGAGACTGGGCACACTCCCACAAGTAATAGGCTTCCTTCTATTTCCATGGGTGGACTTCCTTAGGGGTGAGTCTTTCTGAAGCTTATCCTACCCAGTACTCTTGCAACCTGAGAGCCAGGCGTCCCCGGGTCAGGGTGCAGATCCCCAGGCAGGCTGAGGTGTGATAGCCTCCTAGAGATTGAATCCCTGGGCAGGTCGAGGCATGATAATCTTTCGAGGACCAGACACCTAGGCAGATCAAGGCAAGTTGACCTCCTGGGACCCCTGGACTGGAGTTGGGCATCCCCAAGATCTCCAGCATGACCAGTCCTGGGTAGGATTAAGGGATTGGATATTATACAGTATTTCCCTCCCAAGGCCCACTATTTTCTGGTTGTCCCTCCAGAAGATTGTAGAGGCAACATTGTGGGCCCAGATGGGGCTGAAGAAAGGAGTATGAAACAGTAGGGAAGGAGGCAGAGCATAACCTTTGAAAGAATGACATAGGGCAAAGGCATAATATAAACCAATTAAAATCAACTGGGTCCAACATGACAAGTCAAATTCAAGTAAACCTTAATCCCCAATCTGTAAACCAAAGGACACACCCAGAGGTGGCAAAACAGCTCTATGGCACTGTCAAAAGACAGAGGAATGGGTGGTTTCCCAATGGCTGGGATGACCCTCCCACTCATTAGCATATGAATTCACCCACTGGCAAAACCTAGCCAGGCCACATTCCAATGGCCTGAGCCCTTGCCCTTGGCAAAGGCCCGCACCAGAAAGAGTGGCTTCTCTATGAATCCTAACAAATCTACCTCTTACTTATCTCTTTGTCTTTCAGTGAATTTTGGCAATGAGACATCAGAGCCTGAGCTTCATTAAGCCAGGCATCCTGGGTTTTGGCTGGGCTCGAGTCCTGGGAGAGAGCTGAAGGACAGAAGGAAAAAGCAGAGGGAAATACATGCCTAGGAATCCCCTTCACAGCCTGCCAGAAAATCTGCTAAATATCTGACCTGTGCTCACAGTTTTCATTAGCCTGATTCTTGGTGCAGAGAAGAGTCAGGACAGAAGAACCCCCACCTGCTTGTGTAACAGCTACTGGGGCCCACAAGATAGTGCCTTTAGGACATACCAAAGAGTAGCCTTTCCAGAGTCCCTCAACTGTGCCCACTGCCACCCGTCTGTTTGCCAGGGTTTCAAGGAAACAAGAAACAAGAGATTGTAAAGGAATTAAGATTTTGTTTAGGTGTGTCCTTCCAGCCATAGGAGTGAGGACCTCCTACCTTAACTGGAGGGCTTCTGGAATCTGAGGCTGAGCCATGTGAGCTTTCTGCGAGTTTGTTTTTCACTGTCCTGGTCTCCAGCATGGTGGGCCTCTTGTCAGTCCCCTTGCGCTGGGTTTTCTTTGCGTTCCACTTCTACCGTGGGAACTTTTGCTGAGTTGGGCTCCTGCTGTGCTTGGCCTCCTCCTTGCCGAGGCCACACCGATTGTTTCAGCCAGGTTAAATCCAAGTCACGGCACCATAGATGTCAGGAGAGTGTATGCTCCTCGGTTCTGTCTCATCACAACAAAGATTTGGAGAGACGGACATTAAAGCCCTTGGTGCATCACAGCTCTCGGGTCTTGGACAAACCGTGTTATAGCTCTTAGACAAATCAGTGTTACAGCTCTATTTTATTTAGAAGACTGCAGGAGAATCCATCCTTGAAGTGTGAGGGCATGCCAACCCTAAGACGTGAAGAGAAGAGAGTGGAGGAGCACGCCAGCATGCGGGGGAGGGAAGGAGAGAGAGAGTGAGAGAGAGAGAAAGAGCACATGCACGCAGGGGAGAGAGAGAGAGAACCAAATGCTTTCACTCCTCCTTTAATGTTTTTCTTCCCCCTGGGCCTGCCCTATGCAAACTGGGCCAGCCAGAATTGCTGTTTGTTCTACCTGAAGTCCTCACTCCGGTCCTCGGACCTTCCTTTGACCTTCCTCTGTTCTAACAGTGGTTTGATGGTTTAGTTGCTAAGTTTTATCTGACTCTTGTGATCCCATGGACTGTAGCCTGCTCGTCTCCTCTGTCCATGGGATTCCCCACACAAGAATACTGGAGTGGGTTGCCATTCCTTCTCCAGAGGATCTTCTCGACCCAGGGATCTAACCTGTGTCTCCTGCATTGCAGGTGTATTCTTTACCAGTTGAGCCACCAGGAAAATGATTAGAAGGTTTAAAATGAAAAATACAAATGAAGTGCTAGGCATAATGCTTGACACAAATTAAGTGGTCAATAATTATTTTCAGGTGAGTGAAAATTAGAAAACCAATTTTAGCTTTAAAAACTTTTCATAAAAATGCCTATTTCATATGTACATAATTGGAAAGTTTAACTTTAAGAAATTTCTCTTGATAAAGTTCAAGATTATCTTCATCTCAACACTTTAGCACTTTTAAGGGGATTGTTNGGATTGATGAATTGTACTATGTAGTGTCTAAAGTCTGTTATAATCCTAATCCATTATGATTTTCCAGTGTTAGTTATCTGCTATGATACTTTTTTGGGAGGAAAGCATAGATAAATATAATAACAAACCCAGTGAGAGAAGTGCTCTTTTGATGCCTATTAAATTGTATCACTGCTTCAAGGCGGCTGCCACTGCCTTCAGGTATAATCTACTGACATAGGTCTTGAACCAAATGGTAAAAATATCTTTTGCCAGTTTTCATCTTTTTTAATAACTTCTTTTTCTAACATCTGTATATCCTCAATGGTAAATGTTTTGACATCTCCTAGGAGCTTTTGTTTTTCCACTTCAGATCAGTGATGTTAGAAAGAAACAAATAAATGGATAAAAGTATATTATAAGAAAATATTACCTACCCCTCACATTCAATTAGCACTGTCCTTCAGAAGCTGGAAATCAGAATTTAAAAAATCACCTGATAGGAGTTTTTGGTGAAATCATCAACTCTTACTGAAATATCAATATTTCTTCTTTATGATAAGAATACATATATATCACAGGGTAGTAAAATAGTCAAAGTATTTATAAAGTTTTACATTTTACAGATAGCCAGTGGGAAATTAAAATTTGATATAGATAACAGAAAAATAAGTAAGAGAGTTGGAGCAATGGAATGAAATTTATTATGATAATTATTATTGTGAATTTATATGTATGTTCTTTTCATGTTGTTTTCACATTGTTCATTGTTCCTGGTCTATTTCCATAACAGTTGTCCAAGGTATTGTGTCTGTTTTGTGCCTCTTCTGGCTATCATTATTCATGAACTCCTCATTGCTTCATAGGGGAAAGTGGGCCATTTTATTCCAACTAAATGCTACAAAAGAGATAATTAACCTTTTTGTTTTCTGCTTGAGAATCAACTCAAATTACATATGAAATTATTTGACTTGGGTTTCAGAAATCTCCATTAGGCATTCAACCATGCGGAATAGTGACAAGTGGTGTGAAACATCATTATAACATATATTTATTATAGCCTCAATAATTCTCTCAAATTCTTTGCTTGCTCTTGATTGATTTCATTGTTGATAGTGTGAGAAGAAGAAATATTCACCTCTTCTTCAGAACTGACTTTATTTCTTTTCCATGTTAAATTTTTTTTCTTATTATGGAGCCTGGTACTCACTCATATGAGTATACTGTTTTCATCTGCATAATAATTCATAGTAATTTACTAAATCTTTGATCCTGATGCAGCTTTAATTATTCTGTAGTACAGTAACCTGGAGCCAAGTAAGAATACCAACCCTATAAAAGTCAAATGATTTCATATATATGGAAGAATCTCTCTGTGATCTTCCAAATATAAGTATCTTAGGAAATATCCCCAAAGCACAGATTGCCTTTAAAGGTTATAAAAAATGGGAAGTAGGAAACTTATCAAAAAAGACAATTTAGGGTATATTTTTTACGTATCTTTTCACATTCTGGTTTAAGAAAATTAACAGCTGCTTTTCAAGATCTCATGTTTACAAAAATTCATAGGAGACACTAAGGTAAATATTGATTTGTTGTTGTTAGTGTCCAAGTCGTGTCTGACTGTGACCCCATGGACTGCAGCATTCCAGGCTTCCATGTCCTTCACTATCTTCCAGAGATTGCTCAAATATCGTCCATTGAGTTAGTAATGCTATCTAACCATCTCATCCTCTGCATTCCTTTCTCATTTTGCCTTCTGTCTTTCCCAGCATCCAGATCTTTTCCAATGAGTTGGCTCTGCATCAGGTAGCCAAAGTGTTGGGGCTTCAGCAATAGTTCTTTCAATGAGTATTCAGGATTGATTTTCTTTAGAGTTGACTGCTTTGATCTCAGTGCAGTCCAACAGACGTGCAAGAGTCTTCTCCAGCGCCAAAATGAGATAGCATCAATTCTTTGACACTCAGTCTTCTTTGTGGTCCAGCTCCTACATCCACAAATAACTCCTGGAAAAACCATAGCTTTGTCTATACAGACCTTTGTCCGCAAAGTGACAAAGGTCTCTGCTTTTTAATATGCTCTCCAGGTTTGTCATAGCTTTCCTTCCAAGGAGCAAGTGCCTTTTAATTTCATGGCTGTAGTCACTATCCACAGTAATTTTGGAGCCCATGAAAATGTTAAAATCTGTCATTGTGTCGACTTTTTCTCTTTCTATTTGCCATGATGTGATGCGAGCAAATGCCATGATCTTAGTTTTTTGAATGTTGAGTTTTAAGTTAGCGTTCTCACTGTTCTTTTTCACCCTCATCAAGAGTCTCTTTAGTTCCTCTTCACTTTCTGACATTAGTGTGGTATTATCTGCATATCTGAGGTTGTTGATATTACTCCCAGCAATCTTGATTCCAGCTTGTGATTCATCCAGCACTTTCCATGAGGTACTCTAAATAGAAGTTAAATAAGCAAAATGACAATATGCAAGCTTTGATATACTCCTTTCCCAATTTTGAACCAGTCCAATTCTAACTGTTGCTTCTTGACCTACATACAGGCTTCTCAGGAGGCAGGTCAGGTGGCTTGCTATTCCCATTTCTTTAAGAATTTTCTCCTGTTTGTTGTGATCCAGTCAATGGCTTTAGGATAATCAATGAAGCAGAAGTAGTTTTTCTGGAATTCCCTTGCTTTCTCCATGATTCAATGAATATTGGCAATTTTATCCCTGGCTCCTCTGCCTCTTTGAAATCCAGCTTGTACATCTCTAAGTTTTCAGTTCATGTACTGCTGAAGCCTAGCTTGAAGGATTTTGAACATTCTTCAAGTGGGATGAGCCCGATGGTATGATAATTTGAACATTCTTTGTCATTTCCCTTGTGTGGGATTGGAATGAAAATGGATTTTTTCCAGTCCTGTGGCCATTGCTGAGTTTTCCCAATTTGCTTACATATTGAGTGTAGCACTTTTTAACAGCATCATCTTTTATGATTTGAAATAGCTCAGTTGAAATTCTATTACCTCCACTAACCTTGTTTGCAGTAATGCTTTCTAAGGCATACTTGACTTTCTACTCCAGAATGTCTAGCTCTAGGTGAGTGACCACACCATCATGGTTATTCGGGTCACTAAGACCTTTTTTTATTATAGTTCTTCTGTGCATTCTTGTCACCTCTTCTTAATCTCTTCTGCTTCTCTTAGGTCCTTAGCATTCTGTCCTTTATCATACCCATTCTTGATTGAAATATTTCATTGATAGTTATCACTCCCAAATGTTAAAAATATGCCAAAGTAATCACACAGTTGTTTTGTTGCTTTTAATTGCAGTAAAATTCAAATTCTTTTCAGGATGTTTCTTCCTGAGAGTAGAAAGTAAGCAAATCATGGCCTTCCACCTGTTCTTGTAAGCAAACTTCTTTTGGAACATACCCTCATCCATTCATTCACATATTATCTATGGCTGTTATCCTGCTGTGATGTAGAGTTCAATTGTTGCAAGAGATTGTATGACCTTCAAAGCCTTAAATATTTACCATCTGGTTCTTTATAGGAAAAGGTTTGCTGATCTTGAAACCTTGTGATGGGAGAAAATGTTCCTAGAATATGAATAGCTTGAGGGATCACCGTGTTATCTGACTTTTAACAGGATAGTAGATTCTCAATACTAGTAAATAATTTTTCTCTAAAAATCTTAATTTTTTTTTTAATGAGATTTTTTTTTTAGGGAAATTTCTATTGAAACACACACACCAAAAGGGCTGAAAATGAACATGGTAGCAATGATATAGAATAAGTGTTAGTGAGGACATGGAACAGCTATAAATCTCATATACTGCTAGTGGTCATGAAAATTAGCACAACCACTTTGGGAAAACAAAATGTTTGGCAATATCTAGTAAATCTGAGCATATACATGCTCCATGAGCCAGAAATTGTGTTCCTAGTTATATACTCAACTGTATACTGATATTCTCCAAAAGACATGTCTTAGAATGTTCATAGAAGTGCTATTTGAATTAGCCAAAAATTGGGAATGATCCAAATGCCCACTAATAGTAGATTGTAAAATAACACGTAATATATTTGCATTATGTAATACTACACAACAATAAAAATTAAAGACCTACAACTCCACATAAGAGTGTGAATAAATCTCCCAAGTAAAATATAGGGTGAAAGAAGCAAGATACAATAGAGTACATTATATAATATTCCTTTTATATAAATTACATAAACAGGTAGAACTAACCTATTTTGTTAGAGGTGAGGATAGTGGTTACCTTTGGGGTTGGTAGTGACTGAAAGAGAGCACAAAGGAGGTTTCTGAGATGCTTGTACTGTTCTGGTATCTGACAATGTGGCAGCTGGTTATATGGTGTGTTTGTTCTTTAAAATTTATCAAGGTGGGGTGGGAGGTGGGAGGGGATTCATGTTTGGGAACGCATGTACGCTTGTGGTGAATTCATGTCAATGTTTGGCAAAACCAATACAGTATTGTAAAGTAAACTAAAGTTAAAATAAAATAAAATAAAATTTATCAAGGTGTATACTTAAGTATAATTTTTTAAATGAAAAAACAGTGTATCTCTGGAAATATTATAGATTGGTGTCATGTTCAAAGACTTAACAGTATATATGATGATTCTTTTTGGCCAGTACAGGAGAAAAATAGGTTCTTGGAGAATGACAGTTTATTATCATAATAAACTTGATCAAGTCTTGCTACTATTTCAGATATTGTTTCATTAGGTGGACTAAATCAAGTCGGGCTCTGGTTTCTGGTCTGCAGCTATTGATCTGGCAAAAGCTATTTCTCTGTATGGATTAGCAGAGACTGCCAGAAGCAATTTGCCTTCATCTGGCAGGGCAGCAGCACACCCTCGTTGTATCACCTTTGACTCTTTGTATTAATCTAGTACCCAGTGACCGTGATCAAACTGCCATCCTACATGTACTGGGAACATATATTTGTTGTCTTACCTCTGCCTCTTTGTTTTAATCTAATACTCAGCAACTTTAATCAACTTGCCATTCCACATCTATTGGGGACATATGTGTAGTCTACTATATTGATATTTTACTGTTTGAAAATGATCAACAAGTTTCCTGGGTGCAAGAGGGTAGAGATGATTATGCCTCATGAAAACTCTTGCATTGCTTCCTTGGGAAGTTTCTAGAAATCAAAAAAGCAAGAGAGTTCCAGAAAAACATCTATTTCTGCCTTATTGACTATGCCAAAGCCTTTGACTGTGTGGGTCACAATCAACTGTGGAAAATTCTGAAAGAGATGGGAATACCAGACCACCTGACCTGCCTCTTGAGAAACCTATATGCAGGTCAGGAAGCAACAGTTAGAACTGGACATGGAACAACAGACTGGTTCCAAAAAGGAAAAGGAGTACATCAAGGCTGTATATTGTCATCCTGCTTATTTAACCTATATGCAGAGTACATCATGAGAAATGCTGGGCTTGAAGAAGCACAGGCTGGAATCAAAATTGCCAGGAGAAATATCAATAACCTCAGATATGCAGATGACACCACCCTTATGGCAGAAAGTGAAGAGGAACTCAAAAGCCTCTTGATGAAAGTGAAAGAGGAGAGTGAAAAGTTGGCTTAAAGCTCAACATTCAGAAAACGAAGATCATGGCATCCGGTCCCATCACTTCATGGGAAATAGATGGAGAAACAGTGGAAACAGTGTCAGACTTTATTTTTGAGGGCTCCAAAATCACTGCAGATGGTGATTGCAGCCATGAAATTAAAAGACGCTTACTCCTTGGAAGAAAAGTTATGACCAACCTAGATAGCATATTGAAAAGCAGAGACATTACTTTGGCAGCAAAGGTCCATCTAGTCAGGAAAGTAAATGTCGCTTAGTCGTGTCCGACTCTTTGCTACCCCATGGACTATAGCCTTCCAGGTTCCTCTGTCCATGGGATTTTCCAGGCAAGAATACTGGAGTGGGTTGCCATTTCCTTCTCCAGGAGATCTTCCCAACCCAGGGATCGAACCCAGGTCTCTCACTTTGTAGGCAGACGTGGTTTACCGTCTGAGCCACTTTGGTCATGTATGGATGTGAGAGTTGGACTGTGAAGAAAGCTGAGCGCTGAAGAATTGATGCTTTTGAACTGTGGTGTTGGAGAAGACTCTTGAGAGTCCCTTGGACTGCAAGGAGATCCAACCAGTCCATTCTGAAGGAGATCAGCCCTGGGATTTCTTTGGAGGGAATGATGCTGAAGCTGAAACTCCAGTACTTTGGCCACCTCGTGCTAAGAGTTGACTCATTGGAAAAGACTGATGTTAGGAGGGATTGGAGGCAAGACAAGAAGGGGACGACAGAGGATGAGATGGCTGGATGGCATGAGTGAACTCTGGGAGTTGGTGATGGACAGGGAGGTCTGACGTGTTACGATTCATGGGGTTGCAAAGAGTCGGACACGACTGAGCAAATGAATTGAACCGAACTGAATGGCAAGGTTTATGTTGCAATATCACCTCCAAGGGAAAACAGTGTTGCACCCTGCACCCTTTCTCAGCACTGAAAGTTTGGTGGACACTTTTTAATATTAAAGGCGATATGAAAGATGTCTGAATGTGCTCCACAGTTTGTTTAATATTTAATTCAGCTTTGAGAGGATGCAAGAGCAAGAAAATGCTCTGAAGCTGGTTCTACACTGGAATTTTCTGACCCAGCATATACAGTGGTACTTGAAATTGTTATGGTAGTTAGAAATGCCTACTAGATATCTTTCAAGCCCAATAGTAGAATTTTGACACAGACCCTTCGGATTTGGTGGGGGGGACGTCATGCCTTCTTCAAATAACTGTTCTATTTTTGTGAAGGAGATATAACTTTACTCCTGAGCCCTCATTCTAAGAAGCTCATCATCAGTGGGTATTGTCCTTCTCATTATTCCATAAAATTGGCAGGTATCGCAGACTGAGATCAAATACATCTTAAATTGTGCTAAGCAGCTCCTCAAGGTATGAAGAAGTTACAAGTGCGGGTAAGTCTAGGACCCCATGTACCTATGTGTTTTGCTTTGTCTGTTCTTAAACTCCATATATGTTCATAAACTCAGAAGAATTGCCTAAGATCTGTTGACAGAAATTTAAAAACTAGTGCTACATATAATAATATTTGTCAATCACACAGATATAATGAATAAAAGAAGCCAGATACAAAATGCTATATACTATATGATTTCATTTGCAAACTTTTAAGAACAGACACAACCATTCAATGAAGTTAGAAGTCAGAACAGTGTTTAACTTTGGGAAAGTATTGATAAGATAGCAAACAGGAAATCCTCTGGGGTGTTAGAAATATTTGTTGTTTTGATTTGTGTGGGTTACACATATATCATAAAACTCACTGAGTTAAACACTTAAAATTTGATTTGTTCAGGTAAGGAAAAAAAGCATAATAATGATAGATGAGAGAATTTTCACAAATATGCTCTTTGTTTCTATGTGAGGGGACTATATAAGATGCTATGATAACAAATTTTAAAACATGGTTTTTAAAAATAATAAAAGGTCACAGTCATTTGCTCAGAAGACACACATAACACAGTACAAGGTACTATTCATAAATACTTATCGCAGAAGAAGAATACAAAGAAAAAGTAATAAAGAGAAAAGACACATGGAATAAAGTCCAGAGGAAACCAGGCACAAGTTCCAGGATTCTAGTCCCTTTGATGAAGGAAATGGCAACCCACTCCAGTATTCTTGCCTGGAGAATCCCAGGAATGGTGGAACCTGGTGGGCTGCCGTCTATGGGGTTGCACAGGGTCGGACACAACTGAAGAGACTTAGCAGGAGCAGGAGCAGTCCCTTTGAAGTCATACAAGATGCACTTAATTATTCCAGCAAAATATTGTCTACCAGGGAAGCTCAACAAAGACTCAGTTTCCACAGTTTTTATTGGGGGCTTATCACTTATACATCTACTAGATACACAGCAAAATTCCAGACTCATAGAAAAAAAAAAAGCAGATGTTCAAGATAAAGCACATTGTTTGAACAGTTTAGGTATAGTGAGCTGAGTTTTTCTTATCAGATAATGGTGGGAACCCTTCCCCATATCCAAGTTCTCAGATACTAGCCAACTCACCTTGCTATCAGGCATTTCTAAGGATGGTAGTCTTTAACTCTTGTCTACATAGCAACAGCATATGGGCAGGTCTACTACAATCTCTATACTTCAAAAATGGAGATTTGATTTAGTCTACTAAGGAAGAATCATGACCAGCTGAGCTGATGGATGAAGGGTAAGGATACCCAAAGCATATGGTAGAAAACAAAATAAAATATCAGTTATGGCCTCATGATCAATTTCAGTTTCAAGAAGGAGGAAATTAGTAGTTATGGATGTTCTTTTTGTGCCACTATAATAAAGTTATTGTTGACTTAATCCATAGATTAAATTGTATTTTTATGAATTTGAGTTGTAACTAAATTGGAAGAAACAATAATCACACAGAGGATGAGTCTTGGGGTCTCAGTTTGGAGTCAGCACATTTTTATCTTACAAGAGTTGACTGCACGATGTTAGTTAGAGAAAGTTGTTCTACATCTTTTTTGTTTACAAGGATAGTGTGGTTAGAATATAGATGCTGACTAACCAAAGCAGGGAATTGTGCTACTTTTTTTCAGCAAAATTATCCCTTTATAGATCTCCCTTCTTTCTAATGGGCTAAAAATGTAGGACCTACATTTCTCAGACTTTCTTGTCTCTAAGGATCTGAATTCTGCCATACTTTGCCAAGGAGATGTACTCTCATAAGAACTGACTGGGGAACAGGGGTCAGAAGCCATTTTCTGAAAGTAATAGCAGAGATTTATGGGCTCTTGCAACTGTGAGGATTTGTAGAAGGCTTTATGTGTTTCCTTGAAGGTAACCTGCTCTGTTCCAAGGGTATCTGATTGCAGGGATAGCTCCCACAATTCTAACTAGCATAAGAACAGCGATTTCTTTCTTCTAGGCATCACAGTGATTGTGGTAAATTGCAAAGGTAGCAGTGGTCTCTTCTGTCTGTTTCTCCTCTAGCACTTTACATTGGTTTTGTAAAAACCTAGTGTCCTACATTGGGCCTTTCCTGGTGGCTCAGATGGTAAAGAATCTGCAGGGAATGCGGGAGACCTTGGTTTGATCCCTGGGTTGGGAAGATTCCCTGGAAGGGGAAATGGCAACCTACTCCAGTATTCTTGCCTCCATGTACAGAGGGAAATGGCAACCCACTCCAGTATTCTTGCTTCCATAGATAGAGGAGCTTGGTGGGCTCCAGTCCATGAGGTTGCAAACAGTCGGACATGACTGAGCAACTAAGCAACTAAGCATGATGCCCTACATTAAATTCTTTCTGCTTATAAAGCCAAATATGGCTCTGCTTTACTTGATTTTCTGTCTATGCCTCTTTTTTTTTAATTATACATTTTGGAATCTCATGCCTTCTCCAAATCAATGCATTATTCTATATTAACCACAGCAAGAGAAAAGAAAGATAAGAATGTCATATAGGGCTTGACTCAGAAATGGCATTACTTTCACTTACATTTCAGTTCAGTTCAGTCACTCAGTCGTGTCCGACTCTTTGCGACCCCATGAATTGCAGCACACCAGGCCTCCCTGTCCATCACCAACTCCCAGAGTTCTCAGACTCACGTCCATCGAGTCAGTGATGCCATCCAGCCATCTCATCCTCTGTCATCCCCTTTTCCTTCTGCCCCCACCCCTCCCAGCATCAGAGTCTTTTCCAATGAGTCAACTCTTCTCATGAGGTGGCTGAAGTACTGGAGTTTCAACTTTAGCATCATTCCTTTCAAAGAAATCCCAGGGCTGATCTCCTTCAGAATGGACTGGTTGGCTCTTCTTGCAGTCCAAGGGACTCTCAAGAGTCTTCTTCAACACCACAGTTCAAAAGCATCAATTCTTCAGCGCTCAGCTTTCTTCACAGTCCAACTCTCACATCCATACATGACCACTGGAAAAACCATAACCTTGACTAGACAGATCTTTAAATGCCCATAAATAGTCACATGCTACCCCTTGCCCCTCAGACAACAGGAGTCCAATGAGGTGTAAGCTTCAATATGCTCAGAAAAGAATGGAGAACTAGATGTTTATGAATGTGACATGTGGATATGTGAGGAGAAAAATATTACAGATAAAGTAAAGTAAATTATTAGGAACTTGAGACAGGAAAATAATGAATGTATTCAAGACGCAGTGAGGATGCCAGTGTGGTTAGAGTAGCAGGAGATAAAGTCAGGGGTAATGGTGTGTCAGATCACAAAGTAATTCAAAGATCTTAATGAAGATTTAGACTTTGAATCTGAATAACTTGCAAATGTACTGGAGAGTTTTAAACTAGGAATGGCATAATCTGACTTCTATTTTTAAATTGATTTGCATACATCACTCTGGAAAGGAGACAAGTTATTTGGAGTTTATTGGCATAATCCCAGTGAAAGATAATGGCTTATACCAGGATGGTAGCAGTAGTGAGAAGTGGTGTGCTTCTGTATGTATTTTGAGTTATGTGGTCAACAGGATTTAATTGATAGACTGGATGTGGTGTATGAGAGAAAGGAATGAATTAAGGGCAACTTCAAGTTTTAGGCCTGAACAAAAGCAGTAATAGAGTACCTATTAAGTTGGATGGTATAGTCTTCAGAGGAAGCAATTTGGGGGGATATTAGGAGCTTGGTTTTAGATGTGTAAAGTTTGAAATAAAAATTCCTAGTAAGACAGTTAATACGTGAGTCTTATGTGCAGGACTAAGACCCATTTTAGATGAGGTTGTACCAGCAAAGATACTGAGAAGCAGAGGCTGGTGAAAGAGAAGAGCAAGGCAAATAGAGTATCCTGGAAATCAAGTGAAGGGGATGTTTTGATGGGGAGAATGAATAGATAAGTAAAATGATGCTGCTAGTAAAGTAACAGGAGGCTTGAGAATTGACTTTTAGCTTCAGTGATGTGAACATCTTGATAATAGCGATTTCAAAGAAATGGTGTTAATTAAAACATGATAACAGTTTTCCATACAATTTTGTGATTTCTGTATATTTTATCATTATTCTTTTCCCTCTTCGTTAAAGAAGTCACCTTCATTTTTTCTTCTAGGTTACTGCCTGTACTCCTACTGTATCTCATTTATTATTTCTTAATGGTGTCAGTTTTGTCTTAAATTTTCTTTATTCTTTTATTCTTGCTTCACATTCTTTAAGTTCTTTTCCATTCCTAAAGGAATGGAATTGGCATGAATTTTTCTTCTATTTCCTGAAGGTCTGTATTTTTTCCAGAACATACTCTTTTATCTTTCCTTTCTTCCTTCTTCCTGTCTGCTGTTATTCTGCCTGCCTGCCTTTCTTATTGCTTTTGAAGAGTTGCTTTTTGTAGTATTTAGCTCATTCATGAACATATCTAGTAGAATTTTTATTTGCCTGAATGTAGGGTGGTTGCCGGGAGCCAGCGTGAGGAACTCCGCCCATGGCAAAGGTCATGAGGAAGGAGGCTTGGCATACGCAAAGGCATGACCAAGCCGCAGGAAACCCCCTGTTCTTGAGCATCTACCCCAAAACCAGAGTCTATTTTATGCTCTCACCTACACCTCTGACTTTACGGGGAGCTCTCCCCCATAACCATTTCTCTCGGAGAAGGAGTTAACGTGCAGCTTCAAGGCAATAAAAATTCCTGGGCATGACAAGAGTGTTTCAGCTTACGGACTCCTCTGAAGGTTATCTAGCTCACCTGTATAGGCTTGTCCGGCCACATGTGATTGTTTACAGCCTCCCAACCTGGGAGGCACAAGATGTTTTAGACTTACTAAAGGCAAATTCTTTTGGGGAGTTGGAAATTATTAGTATAGTGGGTTGGTTAGGAATTATATTGGTGAAGGGTTTTTCATTTGTTGTGTCAATAATTGCTGCTAATTCCCTGTCCTGGGTGTGACAAGGGTGTCTCAGGTCAAACCTCTCTGCTGACAGACTAGCTTGTGTGACAGGATTATCCATACTCCTGCCACTACGCACATGATTGTTTACTACCTCTCAACCATAAACAGCACAGAGAGTTTTGGAGTATTTTTAAAGTCTTAATTAGCATAGGGCTTTTCTCATTGTTGAGTCAATGATTGCCGCCAGGCCTCCATATCCTTAGGCACCTGGGAATATATTAATCAATGTATTTGGAATATAGAAAATGAAATATAGTAGTTTTAAGGTTAGCAATACTAGACTTTTTGAGTTAATGAATTTTCTCTTTTGTAATAGATCACTGTACTTTGTTATGAATCACTGTGTCCTTGCTATGTAAAAATGTAACTTTATCACTATCCTAAGACTAAATAGATCTTAAGGGGAACATTGGTGAAGGGATTTTCACTTGTTGGCTTGATGTTTGCTGCTAAATCTCCATGTTCCCTGCCCTTATAATGAATATAACTAGCATATAGGAGAAATAAGTATTAACCTTTAAGCATATAGGAGAAATAAGTATTAACCTTTAAGATTAATCATGTTAACCTTGGGTTAAATAAATTCCTTTCTTGACTGTAACTCACTACACCCTCACCCTATAGGAATGTAACTTTATTTGGAGGGTGGTGCCTGGTTTAAGAAAAAACACCCTTGGAAGAAATAAGTATTTTTGGTTATCAGAAAGAAAGGATTATAAAATGTCAGCAGGTCTCATGGCCAGAAGATGATGTAAATTCCCTAAGACCTTTTTTTTATACATTTATGTGAAGCACCTGATTTTGATAAAGGTCAGGACTGCTGACCCCAGCGTGACTCTATATTCATTCCTATGTGTAACAAAGGTATATAAGCAAACCCAAAAATAAAGAAATTGGGTCAGTTTCCGGAAAGACTGATTCCCCCATGTCGTTTCTTTCTTGCTCCTGTTTTTCTGGCTGAATTCCCATCTGGAGCATGGATGCTATTCCATGTAAACCAAGTTATTCAGCCTCTTTTTCTCCACTAATTTTCCCACTACACTATCCGTTTCTAATCTCTCTCTATATCTGTGATTAAATATGTATTTTTCCAAAGATGCTGCCGCTGTCCCCGCCTTCGAATTCCCTTGATCCACCGGGGCTGGACCCCAGCAGGTGGTTAGATGGAGAAGGCAACGGCAACACACTCCAGTACTCTTGCCTGGAAAATTCCATGGATGGAGGAGCCTGGTAGGCTGCAGTCCATGGGGTCCCAAAGTCAGACCCGACTGAGCGACTTTACTTTCACTTTTCACTTTCATGCACTGGAGAAGGAAATGGCAACCCACTCCAGTGTTCTTGCCTGGAGAATCCCAGGGCTGGGGGAGCCTGGTGGGCTGCTGTCGATGGGGTCGCACAGAGTCGGACATGACTGAAGCGACTTAGCAGCAGCAGCAGCAGCAGCAGCAGGGTGATTAGATGGTACTTAAAATCTGTTTCCTCTTTGTTCATCTTGTCTGGGCCTTACTTATGTTTATCTTCATCAATCTAAGATGAAAGTAAAGTTAATTTCATCTTACACTTTCTTTTATAGCAGCTATCAGAAAAATAGCTCACAGACACCAGTATACACTCTGCTTAGTTAGCGACTGTCAAATAATGGAGAGAACATGAGTGATACTACTGTGGAGGAGCACTCAAGTCACACGAATCACTGTGGCACAGCTTTTCCAAAGTGAAATAAGGTATTAGACACAGTCACTTTTAAAGCTGCTCCAGATGAAAATTTCTGTCTCTAATTACTTAAACATATTCCTTGACATAGAATGGAATTTTTCATTTTTAGTTTCACAAGTGTTTTATTACATTTTTCAATATATTAAATCTTAAAGACACCAGTGTACTTTGTTCTGATTAAAAACTTACTTTGCAAAGATATTAATATAATAAGAATTAGAGAAGATAGCTTTTATATATAAGGCACTATAATACCCCAAGCTTTCTTTTCTTTCATCACCAAAGCATTTAAGCAGGAATAACATTCAACAGCTTAACTCATAGAGGTCAATTTTTTAGTTCAGTTACAAAACTTTCTGATTAAATGCTAAAGCATTTATAGATGCATTAAGTGGGTTAATTTTTTTTTTTTTACTTAAAAAAATTATAGTTAAGGAAATAAGCCATCCATTTGACTGACACTAAAGCACAACTGTATGTTTTGAGCATTATATTAACTTTTCCTTAATACCTTCAAAAACTACCTCCGATTTTATTCTAATTCTCAGTGCACAGTGAGTGGCATGAGTGTAATTTTCTCATTGAAAATATAATGTATTTTTCTCTCAGTGTACAAATGCACCTCAGTTTTCAATACAGCAGAGTAAAAACCTCTCTTCCCAAAGCTTTGGAGTTTATTGCAATTATAATGAAATAGGTAAAGTGCTTTATGTTTGAGTGCACATGTGAAAAGTTCTTTGGAGAACTTCTTTGGAATGAATAATATTTTCATTTTTCTGCTTCTCAACAGCAGCTACCTTCTTTCTGGGATATAAATGCCACTTGAACTTAATGATTTATTTCCAAACAGATAGCAAATATAGCCTGAATTTCTTGCAGCTATGTTAATAGAAAGAAACCCAAATATCAGATTATCAACACAGGGATTTATTTCAGCATGAGAACAGAGCATTTATCATTTCCAATATTTATTTTTAAATGTAATAAACAGATCCAGGTGACTGCCAACAAATTAGCCCTTGGATCCATTCACTAGTCCTATAATAAACACTAAAGTAAAGCTAGAATTGTGAGGAAATTCAATAATCTCATTTATACTGATTGAATTAATATTGGAATGATCATGTCAGCTACTGAACATTGCATACCTCAGCATTCCTTAGAGTATCCAAGTATGTTTAATGTATTAAATCTTTTGCCAGATGTGCAGATTTAGCAGAAGATGTTGATTTACTGCAGAAGTGTGTTTTTGTACCATGTATCTAACACAAATATTGACATATAGTAGGCTTTTGAGGAGAGCACTGAATTAGGAGTCTAAAGTTGGTTTTGAATTTTGATTTCTCCACTGACTAGTCTTGGGAGAGTCACTTGACTTTCCTCAGTCTCTGTTTCTTCCCCATAAAATAAAGATTATAATACTATCTGTCCTAACTAACCCTTAAGGTGTATTGATGAGAGCCACAACAGCACTTCCAGGAGAATTTATGAAGAAAAGTCCAGTCTTTGATGGATGCATCATGTTAAACAAAGTGATGAAACTATTACCACTGATACCATAGCCTACATTAAATGACGTTAAAATGCCAGACATTCTTTGGTATAATGGAGAGAAAGGAATCTGCAGATATAGGGAGAAAGACAGTAGTAGATTGGAGCAAATTCAATATGATGAAAGAGTTCTTTGCACCCCACATTTTCCCCCTCATAGAGGGAAATCTGGTTTACTTGTACATTTTCAATTTTGTATTCTGTATAAGGCACTCCTTGGACAATCTTTATTTTGAAATAGAAAAAAAAATAAAAGTAATTTCCATTAAAAGAGAGGTGTAGACTAGAGGACAGAGGGCCTTCTGCAACAACTGGTGTTATGTTTGCTCTCTGTAGAAAAGAGAAAACACATGGGTAATATCAAGGTATGAGTTCCGCAGTCTTCTCACGGACCTAAAAGCTGCTTTCTTCTGCCGGATACTCTTACTCTTGTGGAGTGTGTGTGTGTGTGTGTGTGACTGAGTATAAAATGAAATTATCTATTCTTAACCGTTATACAGTACAGTGACAAGTAAGTGTTTGATTATGTGTGTATCAATTAATTTCATTTTATGTACAAGCAACTCAAAATCTATCATGTCATTTGGCCTTCCAATTTCATGACTTGAAAGAATATCTGCTAATAACCTTAAAAAATGGAAGGACTGTTAGATTTCATGTAAATCGGTGGTTCTCAGGATAGCCTTACTTACCTCACCTAAATTTTTTGAGGACTCAAATAGCTTTTGTTTATACAGTTTTGTCTATTCATATTTATCAATTAGAAATTAAAACAGAATTTTTTAAACTACAGAAATACAAACATGTACATTCCATTTGCTATCACAAAGATGGTATTATCATGTATCATGTAGCCTCTAGAAATTCCATATATACTCAGAAAGAAAGAGAAAAAGGAAAATATCTTGATGTATTATGAAAATATTTTTGACCTTGTGGATCCTTTAAAAGGTCTCAGTGACCCCTAGGAATTCCTGAACCACACTTTAAGAATAATTTGTGTAAATCATGCTCTTTATCATCTGAACTGCACACATTAACCTTAAAAGGGGAAGGAATATATATTTTGATTTCTCAATTAGATTATAGCTCCTGGAGGAACTATTTTGCTTTATGCTTTTTCTCTACTGCACAATATTAAGCATCTAATCATCCAACAATCTTGGTCCATTTACTCTGCATGCACTTCTTGAATGCTGCTATCAATTTGTCAATAAGACGATTATCATAGACACTGGAAACTATTTACGTGACCTTGATGATAAATGAATATATCTGTTATGATAACAAGTTCATACACTTCCTTTTTTATTGCCATTGTGAATTTGATTACTTTTAAGAATCAAGTTGTCTCCAAGAATACAAATTTCCAAAAGCAGCACCATCATATGCTGGTCACTATTTTCCAGTCTCTTTTTATTCTTAATCTGTTTCCTTTAATAATAAACATCTTGGAAAACAGACTTGATGTCAATGAAAAATAAACAAGAAACATTTGTACTATGAGTGAAAAGACCTGTGCTTAAAGCAATATTTTAAGGTCCTTTTTTCCTGAGCTTTTCCATGGGAACTTTGTTGTACAATTACTCAGCTCTAAACATAGCTCTCTCAACCATTTTCAGTCACTACCAAAGCCAAGTTTTTGAAGGAACCATTTATCAAAATTACTAAGCTCAGGATGCTGAAATGGATTCATAAAAATTGCTAGTATAATTTGGCCTAAATCTGTAGCTTTATAACATTCATAGTGTGCATGGGGTTACATTAGTGGAAACATTAACTAAAAAACCTGGCCTCAAGTTAGAATTTGATGTCATCATAAGTAACCTGAATAGCTTAAGCTACAGTTTTCTCTAGAAGGTAATTATAATAAAAGCTGCCATATATTGTGTAGCTTAATAAAGCACACTAGCAAGTGTGTTCAGTTCTTTATACGTCTCCATTGTAATTGATGCAGCCACCTTGGGATGTAGCTACCATTATACACATTTCATAGATGATGAAATGCAAGTTCAGAAAAGTTGAGAATCATAGCAACAATACCCAGGGAAAAGGGCAGAATCAGATTTGAACTCCTGTTTGTTTGACCTTAAAGTTCTGTTTTCTAATAAATGCCCAGGTGCAAAGAAGTTAAGTAATTATACTGAGCAGGAGAACTTCAGTTAGTAGTTGCAAATAAACCCAAATTTACAGTATCTGCAAAAGAACTGGAGTTTGTTGCTAACTCATGCTACATATCCATCGTGAGGCAGCTGTGGTCTCTGCTCCTTGTTGTTCTTACTCAGAAATGCAAGTTCACAAGGATCTACCCTCTGGATTATCAGTATTTGCTGTGTCAGGGTAAAGGGACATGGAAAATTGTGAACTGGCTGTTAATTTTTATGTTCCAGGGCAAATGTCCACACCTAACTTTAAGGAGTTAGGCAGGAATATGCCTCCTGTATACTGGGAAGAAGGAAAACCATAAACACAGTACTCATTCTGAATTTTTGAGTAAAATGCCATGACTTCTCCAAATGTCACTTCTTTTGATACCAGTAGAAATAAAGCAGGAAATTGTCTGGTGGTTTGTGATTATTTTTGAGGTGATAGACTGTTATACTTAAAATGTTATTTTTCCCCCTTCTTCAGAAACATCATGGATAAAGTATTTATTAATAGAAAATATCATAAAGTATCCAGAGAAATAATTAGTAATGCTTATACCTCCAATTTTTATTAACAAGTTTGGAAGGACAGTGTTTATATTATTTCAATATGATAGTTACATTATTGCACATGACATTCTTAGAAATCATGGCTTGCCTTTTGAAAGAAGCTACCATGTTCTTAGTCCTTCAAAGAAAAATAGGCTCATTGTAATTTAATAAATCCATTTCTTTATGTCTCCTTTCTCAGCCCTTAACCTACGTCACTTCAGTCTCTATCCAGTCTACTCCTCAGTTCTTATAAAAGCTCACAAATCATTGTAACAGTAAGCTTTTCATCTATAAAAAAAGGAATCTCATTATATCCTTGAAGTTGTAGCTGAGCTCATTTATTGTAATTAGAGAATAAGTTATTGGGTTGAAGAGAATGGATAGGATGTAGTGCTAGCATGGAAAAGTCTCGGGCATTTTGCCTGGTGATTTGTGTTAAAACTTGTTCCTCTTGCACTCACAGAGGTGGTGGGGGCGGGGGGGTGGGGGGAACAGAGGCCTGCCATCCCAACACCTGATTATTTCTGCAAGTATTCACAGGCAACTTTGAGGTACCCTATATGGAAGTGATCTTTTTTTAAATGGCACAAAGACTGCTTTCATGCATGGCCATCTCCTCTACCATCACTTTTGAGAACCATCATCAGTGACAGATAGTTTGTATCTAATCATTGGGGCTAACTTTTGAGTCAGTCCAGGCAGAGCCGTGTTGGCCCATTTTGAAAAGGCTGTCCCATGCTGCCCCACGGGGGAATTTAAACAAATAGATTCACTTCAGCCTTCTTATAAAGGGATGTGTGGAGGTCAGCACAGTAAACAATCTGCACTGTGGAAACTTGTTTTCCAAATGTGCAGAAGTTCCTGCCAAGGCTAACAACAAAGATAAGTCCATCCAGGTATTTTGTTAATGGCAGGAACTGAGATTTATGATGGATAGAGAATTCAAATTGTAGAGATATATAAGTTAAAGATTAGTTGGTAAAGTAGCAGCATTTCTGAAACCAGAATAAGTACTACTATCAATTTTTTTTCAGATAAAAGATAAAAATATGTCTTACCATTCAACTTTGTATGAAATAGATGTACTCTGATTTAGAGCCTTTGGACAGATGGGCTTGAGAGCACAAAACTTGAGCAGCCATGTCTGGGCTATTGATACCCCACTATAAATACCCTATTTCCTGGGTTTCTTCCCCGTTGGTATCTCAGTGTCTCTCACACTGTTATTTGGCTGAAGTCAGTTGTTTTCTACCAGTAACTGTCTACCTCTGATGGCTCTGTGATCTATTCTACCACAGCTTAGACCTCCAACTTCCCTTCTTGCCAAAATAGTCTCATTTACTGCCTCTTCCATTTTCTGACTAATGTCATCTTTGAAGTTCTTAAGAAGAGAGCCACCTCTTCTCCAGCAATCTATACTGCCCTAAATAACTTGTTCTCTCTTCTCCAAGTGACCAGACTTTAAGGGCCCATCCCCAAATCTGAGGAAAGTTTCTGGGGGCTAGGAATAAGGCATTGAATGACACCACTGTTGTATTGGAATATCACTCCTCCCTGTAATTCCTATATCCTAAATGAATTCCTTAAATCTATTCTACATCATGATGAGTTCTTGCTAACTTGGGACCCTCCTCCAGAGATTTAAACACATAGGTTGCTTTTTTACTTATGTCGATACTTTCACTGAAACAGAAGATATTGTTTCCAAAATCCCCATGACTTTTTCACCTGGGACAGCCTTCACATGCAAAGAAAAATATGGAGGAGCATTCTTTATCACTGAGTTTTTACGGTAAGATTTTGATTATGTAATCAAATATAACACTGTATAGGCATGTATATAACTATCATTTTTAAAATAATGAATGAAGTCCTGCTTTCACTAAACCAACTATTTCACCATAAACTTACAAAAATTTCCCACTATTTTGCAGTATTCAAGAGGTCACATTCTAATGTACACCCCTGGGCTCTGAAGCTATGTTTCCCACTATTCTAAAAGTAACAAATATATCATAGCCATAGACATTTTTTTTTTAAACACTGGAACTGTTAAGCTAAACAATTCACCATGTCATAATTAAGGAAGTAGAAAATAGGCAATGATCAAGTACTGCATAAAAAATGCTTAATGTGTCTATCCAATCTTTCTAAGAGCCCCCACCAGTCTAGATGAAGCAAGGCAAAGTGAAAATGGCAAAAGCTAAAATCATGGGCCTCCACGCTTTGCGTTCTAAGGCTTGTCTATTTCATCTTACTATTTAGTCTAAATATTAATTGTCAAGGGAAAACAAAAAAACTGGGAATGTTACTTTAAACTCTCCTTCATTATACCTTTTCTTAAAAGCCAATAGTAGAGAATATTGCCATAAGCTGTTAATTGAGAGCTAATTAAAATTTCAAGTGCCAATTGAAAGTTTCACATTCCTTATTTCGCTAGTTTATCCATGAATATAAAGTGCATGTCTGAAGTAGTTCATTTCCTCTGTCATCATCTCACTTCTGTCATTCTACTCTGCCATGGCTCTAGGGGGCAACTTTTAGTGAAGGACCAGCTTTCAAGGAGTAGGAGGGCTCAAGATTTCACACTGGTTTCAAAATACAATTGTCAGGCTCAAACAACTCAGTTGTAAACTTCACTGGGATGTGTGCAATTTGTTATTTTAACTGATATATTAGGGCTGATTGTAATCAAGGGTATTTTCATGTGCCCATTAAGTGTTAATTGCCACCAGTGGCTCTAGTGGTGATTGAATCCAGGAATGAAGTCTAG
This sequence comes from Redunca redunca, assembly GCA_006410935.1. NCBI lineage: Eukaryota > Metazoa > Chordata > Mammalia > Artiodactyla > Bovidae > Redunca > Redunca redunca. Next base: position 831,229 of record SJYQ01006340.1, read on the forward strand.
AACAAACAGTCTTTGGAAACGTAGAGGCTCAGAGGCAGTAGCTGATTGCTCTGCAGCCCTTCAGCCTCCTTAGCTCCCATGGGTTTCGGCTGGCTATGGTCCTTCTACCGTGTACTGGCAGCTCTCTCAACTGTGAATGGTACACTGCCTTTTTAACAGCTTTAAATGGTAGATGCTAATGACTTTGCAGTCTTGCAGTTCTCCCAGCAGGTTTTGGTGCCTTGTATTATTTTAAACACAATGTACTTTGAAAATGGACATAAATTAAGCCTATAATTCCATCTCCAGGCTTTGGCATGTTTTACTTGTCAACTTTTCAAAACACAAATGACTGATGTAAGGCAGTCCAGCAGACTGGGGTCGGAGTATTTCCTCCCTCTACTTCCCAACCATGTCCTGGACTTTCTGTCTTTAACCCATCTATTGCTCTTTTCTTACCCTATGTTTACACTCTCAGCTCAAAATTCAGTCTGTTTGTTTCTTTAAAGACGCTTACTCCTTGGAAGAAAAGTTATGACCAACCTAGATAGCATATTGAAAAGCAGAGACATTACTTTGCAGACTAAGGTCCGTCTAGTCAAGGCTATGGTTTTTCCTGTGGTCTGTATGGACGTGCGATTAGGACTGTGAAGAAGGCTGAGCACCGAAGAATTGATGCTTTTGAACTGTGGTGTTTGAGAAGACTCTTGAGAGTCCCTTGGACTGCAAGGAGATCCAACCAGTCCATTCTAACAGAGACCAGTTCTGGGTGTTCATTGGAAGGACTGATGCTGAGGCTGAAACTCCAGTAATTTGGCCACCTCATGCAAAGAGTTGACTCATTGGAAAAGACTCTGATGCTGGGAGGGATTGGGGGCAGGAGGAGAAGGGGGCGACAGAGGATGAGATGGCTGGATGATATCATGGACTCGATGGACATGAGTCTGAGTAAACTCCGGGAGATGGTGATGAACAGGGAGGCCTGGCATGCTGCGATTCATGGGGTCGCAAAGAGTGGACACGACTGAGTGACTGAACTGAACTGAACTGAACTGAACACCTTTTCTTTCTCTTTGTTTTGTCTGATTCATGGCTTGGTTCTCAGAGCTGAAAGTGGCCACGGTGTCACACTGGCGTTTTCCCATTTTATACACATATAAGAAAAGGGGTCAGGAGATGGTTTCCTAGGCAAAGGACTTTGAGATACTGATTATTCTTTTTACGCTAGTAACATAGAAAAGGCAGCAATAAGTGTTTCATTGGCAATGGAGTTTTAAGAATTAAGAAGTGATGGGGAAGTTGCAAAGAAAACCCTTGCTCTGTTGAGTATCAGGTGGGCTGGATACCTTATCGTTGTGGCAGTACATACCACCATTGGGTAAAGGAGTGAGTGGAGACCAGAGAGGAGATGAGATGGAACTTAACTACAGGGAGGAGCTTTGGTCATACTGAATATCTCAGATCCTTTAGAGTTTTCAATGGGGAATGGCAATTTCCAGTCAGCCAAGGTAGCCAGTCATGACATTTAATTCTGAAGTTCAGAAATAATGGGTTTTATTAAACCTCTCTGTGCAGGAAATATTCTGTATTGAATACAGCTCATATTAAAATTTTTCAGTAAAGCATTGCATTATTGTGCATCGCCCTCCATTGAAGACCTGGGTTGCATAATGACTGAATCTAGGGAACATTACAGGGACAACCAGAGACCCTTTAATGGCTCACTAATGATTTAGAAATTTTGAATGCCACACTGACACTGCAAAAGAACTGCTGTATCTAATAAACAGGACTGTGAGTGGTAAAATTAGCCCAGCTCTACTGGAAAGGATCTGTAAAATAAAGCACTTCAGCCTTTTCTGTTCCTAAACCAACCAAACAGGAAGGCCTCCTACTCGAAACATATAGGAGAGAGTAGTATTTTTGTGTTTTTCATAAAGAGACTCTGTTCCTTTCAAGATGATTCCTAATAAAACCACTGACTCCAAAACATTGATTTACCATCTCATCTACTGTTCTCTGAACCACACCCTTGTCACTTTATCTATAAGAGTGAAGATTAAGGAATAAAAAGTGTTTTAATAACTTTGCTCAATAATTCCAGGGAACTTTGGAAGCCATGAAGCTTCCCTTTCTGGGTGGCAGTTTTTATTCCCCTGACATAAAAGCATTCCCTGATGAACCTCTCAAAATAATAAACATTCTTCTTTGCCTTTTTCTCCCCCTGCTGTTGGCTGTTTGTTGTTTCTAATTGCTATCAATGTTGCCACTTACGGGAAACAAAAGTGCGTGTTAGTAAGTTCTGCTTCCATTCTGTAGGAATTCCATTTCACTTCAGCATTCTTTCAGAAAATGAGTGAAGCAGACTTTCTGCTATTACCATGGCATTTTTAGTAGAGATTTAAGCATCTACAGATAAAATAACTTCTAAATTATTCCACAACATCAATTTGTGCATTTTAGGTAGGATTTATGCATTTTAGGTTTGCCTCTTAAATTATTATTATTATTATTATTATTTTTGGTGGACAAACATTTGAACATGATGTTATGCAGAGAAAGAACACAAGGAATAATTCAAAGAATCATGATAACATTATCATTTACATAAGATAACAATAGTGCCTGTATTTAATCTTTACAGTTAATTCTTAAATTTCTACATGTAAATTTTAAACCTTTCTGCTCTAGTGGAAAATTTCATAACAAAAAAAAAAAAAAAAAAGAGGAAGGAGCTCAAATGTTTAATATTTCAGTAACATCTGAATTTTTAAAGATGGAGGCTTTTGTAATGACTGTTAAGCTAATCTAATGCCAGTCTCTTAACTGGCTTACTCTGAATAAGAATTGAACAAATTGTATAGTGAGAAGCCAGAAGTCATATTTAATCATCAAGTTAAAACTTTCTCAACATTTATCACTGGGTCATCAATTATTTACAGCTAGATTTACTTACAAAATTCTCAAACTTAGTAGAGGCAAGAGGAAAAAATACCTAAAAATTAGTAAATTTTCTTACTCAAGGCCACAGAGGGTCTATACAGTCTTCTTTTGGTGTTTCTCTGGAATCATTTGAAATTATGAGAATACTGCTCACCTCAACTTTTCCCTTAACTACATCAGTAAGACTCAGTTTTTTTTTTTTAACTTACTGAAAAAGTATGTGATTTTCAAAAAATACTTTTGAAAATAAATGCAATTTAATTATTATTACTGTCACATTTCAAATCTAACATAAATGCTTACAAAATAAGCTAGGAGATCATATGAGAGGTGAAGAGATGAAAATGATTGCAAAAGCAAAACAGTCAAATGCTAAACAAAATAAAAATCAGAACTGAGACTGATCAAAAGCTAGGACCAGGACACAAAGTAAGATTAAAAAAAAAAAAATTGTTTTGGTTGTCCTTCAGTGTCTCTCAATCCTGTGGAAGTTCTGTAATCAAATCCCACTGGGCTTCAAAGTCAAATTCCCTGGGGGTTCTCAGGCCCTTTGCCTGATCCCCAGGTTGGGAAATCTGTTGTGGGCCCTAGAACTTTTGCAACAGTGTGAGAACTTCTTTGGTATAATTGATCTCCAGTTTGTGGGTTACCCGCTTGGCAGCTCTATAGTGTGGCTAGTTGCAACCTCTTCCAAGAGGACTTATACCACATGCCACACCTCCTAGGACTTCCGCCGCCAGAGGCCCTCTCCTCGCAACAGGCCACTGCTGACCCGTGCCTCCTCAGGAGACACTCAAATGTTCACAGGCAGATCTGGCTCAGTCTTTTGTGGGGGTCACTACTCCTTTTCCTTGGTCCCAGTGCACACAAGGTTTTGTTTGCATTCTCCGAGAGTCTCTGGTGGGTATGAGGTTTGATTTTAAAAGAAATTGTGTCCCTAATACAATCTTGTTGCAGCTTCTCATTAGCCCTTGGACTCGGGGTATCTTTTTTTGGAGGCATCCAGCATTCTCCTGTCAATGGTTATTCAACAGCTAGTTGCAATTTTGGTGTTCTGCAGGAGAAGATGAGAGCACATCCTTCTACCCCACCATCTCCGCCTATCTTCATTATCTTTGCCTTGAGAACCCCATGAACAGTTTGAAAAGGAAAAAAGATACAACAGTGAAAGATGAACTCCCCAGGTCGGTAAGTGCCACAATATGCCGCTGGAGAAGAGTGGAGAAATAGCTCAAGAAAGAATAAAGAGATGGAGCCAAAGCAGAAATGGCGCCCAGTTGTGGAAGTGTCTTGTTGTGAAAGTAAATTCCAATACTGTAAAGACCAATGTTGCAGAGGAAACCAGAATTTTAGGTCCATGAATCAAGGTAAATGGGAAGTGATCAAACAGATGGCAAGAGTAAACATTGACATTTTATTAATCAGTGAACTAAAATGGACAGACATGGATGAATTTAATTCAAATGACTATTATATCTACTACTATGGGCAAGAATCCCTTAGAAGAAATCTAGTAGCCCTCATAGTCAACAAAAGAATCTGAATTGCAGTACTTGGGAGCAATCTCAAAAATGACAGAATGATCTTGGTTTGTTTCAAAGGCAAGCTATTCAAAATCACAATAACCCAAATCTGTGTCCCAAACACTAAGGCTGAAGAAGCTGAATTTGAACGGTTTTATGAAGACCTACAGAACCTTCTAGAACTGAACCAAAAAAAAGATGTCTTTTTCATCACAGGGGACTGGAATACAAAATTAGGAAGTCAGAGCTACCTGGAATAACAGGCAGATTTGGCCTTGGGTACAAAATGAACCAAGGCAAAGGCTAGCAGAGTTTTGCCAACAGAATGCACTAGTCATACCAAACACCCTCTTTCAACAACACAAAATACAACTCTACACATGGATGTCACCAGATGGTCAGTACCAGATCAAATTGATTACATTCCTTGAAGTCAAAGATGGAGAAGCTCTATACTGTCAGTAAAAAGAAGACCAGGAGCTGACTGTGGCTCAGATCATGAACTCCTTATTGCCAAATTCAGACTTAAATCGAAAAAGTAGGGAAAACCACCAGACCATTTAGGTATGACCTAAATCAAATCTCTCATGATTATACAGTGGAAGTGACAAATAGTTTCAAGGGATTAGACCTGATGGACAGAGTGCCTAAAAAAACTATGGATGGAGCTTGGTAACATTGTATAAGAGGAAGTGATCAAAACTATCCCCCAAAAAAGAAGCGCAAAAAGGCAACATATTTGTCTGAGGGGGCTTTACAAATAGCCGAGAAAAGAAGAGAAGCTAAAGGCAAAGAAGAAAAGGAAAGATATACCCATTTGAATGCAGAGTTCCAAAGAACAGCAAGGAGAGATAAGAAAGCCTTCCCAAGGGAACAATGCAAATAACCATAGAATGGGAAAGACTAGAGATCTCTTCAAGAAAATTAGAGATACCAAGGAAACATTTCATGTAAATATGAGCATAATAAGGGACAGAAACCATATGGACCTAACAGAAGGAGAAGATATTAAGAAGAGGTGGCAAGAATAGACAGAGGAACTTTACAAAAAAGATCTTAAAAACCTAGATAGCCATGATGGTCTGATCACTCACCTAGAGTCAGACATCCTGAAATATGAAGTCAAGTGGGCCTTAGGAAGCATCACTATGAACAAATTTAGTGGAGGTGTGGGCTTCCCTGGTGTCTCAGAGGTTAAAACGTCTGCCTCCAATGTGGGAGACCCAGGTTCGATCCCTGGGTCGGGAAGATCCCCTGGAGAAGGAAATGGCAATCTACTCCAGTATTCTTGCCGGAGAATCCCATGGACAGAGAAGCCCTAGTAGGTTACAGTCCACGGGGTCACAAAGAGTCGGACACAACTGAGTGACTTAACCGTGGGAATTCCAGCTAAGCTATTTCAAATCCTAAACTATGATGCTATTAAAGTACTGCACGCAATATGCCAGCAAGTTTGGAGAACTTGGCAGTGCCAATGGACTGGAGGAGGTCAGTGTTCACTCCAATCTCAAAGAAAGGCAATGCCAAAGAATATTCAAATTACCACACAGATGCACTCATTTCACGTGCTAGCAAAGTGATGCTCAAAATTCTCCAAGCTAAGCTTCACCAGTATGTAAAATGAGAACTTTCAGATGTACAAGCTGGATTTAGAAAAGGCAGAGAACCAAAGATCAACTTCCCAACATCCGTTGGATCATAGAAAAACCAATACACAGAGGAGAATTCCAAAAATACATCTACCTCTGCTTCATTGACTATGCTAAAGCCCTTAACTGTGTGGACCACAGCTATGGAAAATTCTTAAAAAGATGGGAATATCAGGCAACCATACCTGCCTCCTGAGAAACCTGTATGCAGGTCAAGAAGCAACACTTTTGAGCAGACATGGATCAAGGGATTAGTTCAAATTGTGAAAGGAGTATATTAAGGCTCTATATTGTGACACTGAATATTTAACTTATATGCATTATACATCATATGAAATGCCAGGCTGGATGAAGCACAAGCTGGAATCAAGATTTCTGGGAGAAATATCAGTAACCTCAGATATACAGATGCCACCACCCTTATGGCAGAAAGTGAAGAGGAACTGAAGAGCCTATTTTTGAATGTGAAAGAGAAGAAGTGAAAATGCTGACTTAAAACTCAGCATTCAAAATCTAAGATCATTGCATCTGGTCCCATCACTTCATGGCAAATAGATGGGGAAATGATGGAAACAGTGACAGACTTTATTTTCTTAGGTTCCCAAATCACTGAAGACAGTAACTGCAGCCATGAAATTAAAAGACGATTGCTCCTTGGAAGAAAAGCTATGACAAACCTAGACAGCATATTAAAAAGCAGAGGCATTATATTGCTGACAAAGGTCTGTCTAGTCAGTTATGGTTTTTCCAGCAGTCATGTGTGGATGTGAGAGTTGGATCATAAAGAATGCTGAGCACTGAAGAACTGATGCCTTCCAACTGTGGTGCTAGAGAAGACTCTTCAGAGTCCCTTGGACAGCAAAGAGATCAAAGTCAGTCAACCCTAAAGGAAATCAACCCTGAATATTCATTGGAAGGACTGATGCTGAAGCTGAAGATACAATACTATGGCCACCTGGTATGAAGAGCCAACTCATTGGAAAAGACCCTGATGCTGGGCAAGATTGAACTCAGGAGAAGGGGGAGATAGAAGATAAGATGGTTGGATGGCATCACCAACTCAATGGATATGAGTTTGAGCAAACTCCAGGAGAGAGTGAATGACATGGAAGCCTGGCTTGCTGCAGTCCATGGTGTCACAAAGAATTGAACTGACTGAATGACTGAACAACAATGTCTCCCATTACCTGTCTTTCTGCTAAAAGGTGTTCTGGTATCAGGATAAAATTTTTGTTTTGTCTGATTTAACAATTTATTCCTAAGAAGTTGGAAAGCTTTTAAATTCCCTAAGAATAAGTCCCTGTTCTTGAGTTTGAGGCTTACAAAGGTAATCGAGTTACTATCTGCAACTATGAGTCTTCTAGCTTTCCTCCAAAGCACATTCCATAAACCCTCTAAACATTCATTTACCTCCATGAAATGAAAAGACAATGAAATGTGGTCAGGATGAGTATGAGAAGGGATCCCGGGTGGAGGATTTGTTTTCATTCCTCACCAGCTGTGAGAACTTCTAGTCTCTACCTCTATGAACCCTGTGTAGTGGTTTAGTGGCTAATTTGTGTCCCACTCTTGCAACCCCATGGACTGTAGCCTGCCAGGTTCCCCTATCCATGGGATTTCCCATACTGATGTGGGTTGTCATTTCCTTCTCCAGGGGATCTTCCTGACCCAGGAATTGAACCCAGTTCTCCTAAATTGCAGGTGGATTATTTACTGATTGAGCTATGAAGGAAGCTGCCCTGTGCCCCCTAGCTTTCACATCTATATGTTGTCAAGGATAATAACATCTATTCCAGGATTAGAATGTATTTTGAAAAGCAAAAGGCACTATATACACATAATGTGCTGCTATTGAACAGGACATTTAAATTCTGTATCTAAACCATATGTCTTTATACTCAATGTCTCATTAAGTTCTGGCATTCCATCTTTACGAAAGAAGAAATGCCAATGGAGATTTCCCTTGAGTTCCAGGGAAGTATTGTCTATTGATTGTAATTAGCTAGACCAGGTTAACTCCCACTGGGACCCCTTCTCTGTTTTTATTCTACTGAATGTCTGATAAAGACGGCAGGGAGCTTAAGCCTTAGTTTTCTGTCTTCACATTTGGTGCTGATACTATTAGGGTGATTGCAACCATCTGATCAGTAGTGGTTTAAAAAAACTGAGACTGTTTAGCTTGGAAAAGGGAAGACCAGGATGATATGTTGAGATAGAAATTATGTTTTGGTGTTATGTTATTCAAGGTTCTCCAGATAAATAGAACCACTAGTATATATAGAGACACAGATATATGAGTGTGTGTGTGTGACAGAGAGAGATTTATCGGAGGAGTTGGTTCACAAGGTTATGGAGGCTGAGAGTTCCCACAATCTGCTGTCTGCAAACTGGAAATTCAGGAAAGTGGTATAGTTCAGTTGAGTAAGGCTTGAGAACAGGGTAGTGAGTTTGGGAAGGGGCCACAGAGATGGGTCCTTGTCTAAGCCCCAGAGACCAGCAGACCGACAACCGGGGACTCTGACATCAGAGGGCAGGTGAGGATATTTCAGCTCAAGGAGAGAGAGAGAATTATCCCTTCTTAAGCCTTTTTGTTCCCTCAAGAGATTAGACGATGCTTGTACACATGGGTAAAAGGGGACTTTATTCAGCCTACAGATCCAAATGCTAACGTCTAATCTTTTCCAGAAGGATTCTCAGAGACACTCTCAGAAATAATGTTTTACGAGCTCTTTGGACATCCCTTAATCCAGTCAGGTTGACACATAAAATTAACCATTGCAGATGTTATCAAATGTTTGCATTCCTGTCACAAGAAAAGAGATTGGATTTATCTGCCATCCCCTCCAACTCATTAGATTCTGCATTTAAGTGGCTAGCTTGCAAAAATCCTTTTTTTCAGGGCTTAATTGACATTGACTGAAAGGTACCTCTTTAATGTGTAATTGATGATGTGGAGGTATTTGCTTCTGTATTTGTCCAAAACCCTTTTGAAAATAATATGACTAAGATGCAGTTTCTCTGCCTTTAAATTCCAAAATAATATAAAGTCATGGAAAATTTTCAAAAATGCATGGTTAAAGATAGGTCAAGAAAGTTCAAGGAGACTTTTTGGCGGGCGGGTAAAGCATAAAGCTTATGATATTTTACCCCATAGTGTCCAGAAATCTGGTCCCACGCTGCCAGCTTCACAGATGTTACTTTTGAGGAAGATGGATGCCACTGGCTGTTGGCTCAAAAAAATGTAATTTGGAACTTTAATTGGCATTCCTAATGTGCTACATAGTTTAATCACATGAAAAAGGGGTATTTTTTGATTTTCCTCTCTACAGAGTGTTAACTTTATGCTTAATATTTAAAAGGTCCTTTTTTCCCTTTTGTTTGGAGTAAATTATAAAACATTCTTTGTACTATCTTTTGTGTGCAAATGTGGTAATCTTAATTAGCAATAATTTTTTAGGGTACTGTGTTAATAAGAAATGCTCAGAGCCTCTATTTTTTTCTTTAACCATCTCTTTTTTATTGATATGGAGTTTGTTATTCTGTTGAGGAGGATTTTAATCCCAACATAATAAATCTAAAAATGTTTTCTAAGGAAAATATTAGCATATTTCATGTCTATCTAAAATGGCTTTTATAGAAACCCTCAAACACACATACTACAAACATACATGGAGAAACTATCCAAGTGTGATGTTTATCTTCATGTACATGGTCATCATATGTTAGTTATTCTAAATCATAACCTGAGCCATTTGTGAAGGTTCAACTAATGTGACTGATTGGAATGATAAGTCAATGCTATGATTCGTTACTCTCACAGACATAACTTGTCTGTCTTAAAAATGGCAATTCTTTTTCATGAGGAATCAATAGTTTGGGTTAATTTTCTTTAGACAACCTTTGATGCAATCATAATTTGTGTGAATGAAATATGGCTTAGAGAGCCATATTGCATAAAATTCCTCTGAAAAGTAAATTTGATAAGGGATACTTCAAGCTAGGTGTTAACAGGCCAAATAAAACCCATTCATACAATGAAGGCCCAAATTTCTGCCTCTTCTCTTTTCCACATCAGAAATTTATTTTAAAGTTATATACAACCAAAGCACAGCATTTAGCTCACATGCTTCCCTCATATTTTTTCTGTTAAAGAAATGCACATTAAATAGCTTGTTTCTTTTTAAAAAAAATTAATTTATTTATTTTGCTGTGCTGCTGCTAAGTCACTTCAGTCATGTCTGACTCTGTGCGACCCCATAGATGGCAGCCCACCAGGCTCCCCCGTCCCTGGGATTCTCCAGGCAAGAACACTGGAGTGGGTTGCCATGTCCTTCTCCAAAGCATGAAAGTGAAAAGTGAAAGTGAAGTCACTCAGTCGTGTCTGACTCTTAGTGACCCCATGGACTTTAGCCCACCAGGCTCCTCTGTCCATGGGATTTTCCAGGCAAGAGTACTGGAGTGGAGTGCCATTGCCTTCTCTGAATTTATTTATTTTAATTGGAGGCTAATTATTTTACAGTATTGTAGTGGTTTTTGCTATATGTTGACATGAATCAGCCATGGGTGCACAAGTGTTCCCCATCCCATCCCTCTGGGTCATCCCAGTGCATCAGCCTCAAGCACCCTGTCTCATGCATCGAACCTGGACTGGCGATCCACTTCACATATGATAATAAGCACGTTTCAGTTTTACCCTCTCAAATCATCCCACCCTCGCCTTCTCCCACAGAGTCTAAAAGACTGTTCTTTACACCTGTGTCTCTTTTGCTGTCTCATGTATAGGGTCATCATTACCATCTTTCTAAATTCCATATATATGCATTAGTATACTGTATTGGTGTTTTTCTTTCTGACTTACTTCACTCTGTATAATAGGCTCCAGTTTCATCCACCTCATTAGAATTGATTCAAGTGCATTCTTTTTAATGGCTGAGTAATATTCCATTGTGTATGTGTACTACAACTTTCTTATCCATTCATCTGTTGATGCGCAATCTCTTTAACAAGAGGGAAAACTGGTCAACCACATGTAAAAGAATGAAACTAGAACACTTTCTAACACCATGCACAAAAATAAACTCAAAATAGATTAAAGAGCTAAATGTAAGGCCAGAAACTATAAAACTCCTAGAGGAAAACATGGGCAACACATTCTCTGACATAAATCACAGCAGGATCCTCTATGACCCACCTCCCAGAGTAATGGAAATAAAAGCAAAATTAAACAAATGGGACCTTATTAAACTTAAAAACTTTACCACAATGAAGGAAACCATAAGCAAGGTAAAAAGACAGCCTTAAGAATAGGAGAAAATATTAACAAATGAAGCAACTGACAAAGAATCAATCTCAAAGATATACAAGTAGCTCCTGCAGCTCAATTCCAGAAAAATAAACAACCCAATCATAAATATGGGTCAAAGAACTAAACAGATATTTCTCCAAAGAGGGCATACAGATGGCTAACAAACACATGAAAAGATGCTCAACATCACTCATTATCAGAGAAATGCAAATCAAAACTACAATGAGGTACTACTCACACCAGTCAGAATGGCTGCTATCAAAAAGTCTACAAACAGTAAATGCTGGAGAGGGTGCAGAGAAAAAGGAACCCTCTTACATTGTTGGTGGGAAGGCAAACTAGTACAGCCACTATGAAGAACAGTGTGGAGATTCCTTAAATAGCTTGTTTCTTGTTCAAAAAATAGTAGCAACTCATGGGGCCCCTGCTGCTGACCTGAAATCATACAATTAGAGCTTCTTAACCATAATATTTGGAGAAGGCAATGGCACCCCACTCCAGCACGCTTGCCTGGAAAATCCCATGGACAGAGGAGCCTGGTAGGGCTGCAGTCCATGGGGTCGCCAAGAGTCGGACATGACTGAGCAACTTCACTTTCACTTTTCACTTTCGTACATTGGAGAAGGAAATGGCAGCCCACTCCCGTGTTCTTGCTTGGAGAATCCCAGGGACGGGGGAGCCTGGTGGGCTGCCGTCTATGGGGTCGCACAGAGTCAGACATGACTGAAGTGACTTAGCAGCAGTAGCAGTAACCATAATATTGTGGAGAAGGCAATGGCAACCCACTCCAGTACTCTTGCCTGGAAAATCCCAGGGACAGAGAAGCCTGGTGGGCAACAGTCCATGGGGTCGTTAAGAGTTGGACAGGACTGAGTGACTTCGCTTTCACTTTTCACTTTCATGAATTGGAAATGGCAACCCACTCCAGTGTTCTTGCCTGGAGAATCCTGGGGACAGAGGAGCCTTTTGGGCTGCTGTCTATGGGGTCGCACAGAGTCGGACACGACTGAAGCGACTTAGCAGCAGTGGCAGCAGCAACCATAATATTGAGCTCTGTGTAACATTACTATTATCATATGAATTTCAATTATTGGATAGATTCTAAAGCTTACTTTTCACAGAAAACTGTGATAAAAAAATTACACCTAAGGTTGTTTTGAACTCATTTATTTATTTTGCACTTTCTTAAATCCTGCTCCATTGCCAATATTAACTTGGTCATGGGTAAACAGTACTCTGATTTCTAATAGAAAACATTAGTTTTTTCTCTATAGAAGCTTTGCACAATAGAATTGCAAGTTTATTGTTTCTGGATTCTTTTGCTAATAAATAGGTTTGTGATATTTACCATTGTTTTGTGCATAGTTTTACATTATTCATTCTAATTTTTGTATATTATTTCACTTTTTTTGTGAATAGGCCATGATTTATCCATTCTGTTGATAGATACCTGGTAGTTTTTTTTTTTTTACTCCCTTTGACTATTGCAGATAGAGCTACTATGAACATTTGATATTCATTTCTATTATGACTGAGTGGAATGGGGTTGCTGGATAATAGTGTATTCATATTCAGTTTTAAAGATACTATCACAAAGTCTTATAAAACAGCTTCACCAGTTTCCACTTGTACCAGCAGTTTATGAGTCTGAGTTTCTCAACAACTTGACAGTGAGTATTTTCTATATTTTTCATTTTCGCCAATCTATTAGGTGTGTAATAGTATCTCATTTTAGTTTCAACTTGTATTTTCTTGTTTCACATTGCATTTTACAATGACTAATGTAAATTGAGCACTTTTTCTGTGCAGTAAGCATGCAATAGGGTCATTTGGATATTTTCTTGTAGTGAGTATCTATAAAAACCTTTTGCCACTTTCTTAATTGGATATTCTCACCATTTCTTACTAATTTGTAAAAATTAAGATATTTCAGATATGAATATTTTGTCAGATGTATGTATTATCATGAATATCTTTTTCCTTTTATGAATTGACTTTTCACTCTCAATAGTACCTGTAAAAACATAAGTTCTTAATTTTAATATAATTTATCATTTTTAATTGTATAGTTACTGTTTGTTGGGTCCTGTTCCAGAAATATTTCCCTATTTCACTACAAAGTTATGTTTGTAACTTAAAGCTTTATGGTGTTACCCTTTATATTTAAATCTGCAGCCCTCTGGAGTCAACTTTTATATAAAGGTGGGAAGTGGATTAACTTTTTTCCAGTGAAATACTGTTGACCCAACACCATGCATTAAGATTAACCTTCCTCCAGTGTACTGCAGTATATCTTATTCACAAATCAGATATATATATTAACATCATGTGTTAAATACATAGGGCTTCCCTCAAAGCTCAGTCAGTGAAGAATCTGCCTGAAATGCAGGAGACCAGGGTTCGATTCTTGGGTCAGGAAGATCCCCTGGAGAAAGAAATGGCAACCCACTCCAGTATTCTTGCCTGGAAAAACCAATGGACAGAGGAACCTGGTAGGCTACAGTCCATGGGGTCACAAAAGTCGGACACGACTTAGTGACTAAACCCTAAACCACAATTAAATACATACATGTTGATACACGTATCATATACATATGTATATGTTATATATAATTTTTAAAATTATAGATTGTATTTTCTTCCTCTGGTCAGTTATCTATGCCAATAAGACACTCTCTTAACCATATTTTATAAAAATTTTTGTTCTCTGGTAGAGAAATCACCCAGGTTTTTTCTTCAAATTTCCCTTGACTGTTTTTTTTCTTGACTTCTGCTTTTCCATGAAGGTTTTAGAATCAGATTTTAAAATTCTACAAAAAATTCTTTCCAGGTTGTACTTTTATGTATTGAATCCAAAGAGCAGTTAATTGATTTAAGACTTCCAATCTATGAACATGATAAATTTTCATTACTTGTTTTCTTTAATTTTTCTTGTTTATAATTTTCAGTATGAAAATTTGGTTAACTTTGAACCATGTTCCCAATGTATATAAGATCTCTCAAGTAATTAGCCATGGTGAATTGAATTTTGAGTTAAAACAACAACAAAGATAAACTGACCTATAGGTACAAGAATTGGGCTTTCAATTTAGATTTGCTCCCAAATCGCAAGGAAGTCATAAATAGTCCTCTCCAACTATAAAACTAGGTCAAATCTGAAATCTTGTCCAGCTATATGATTTTAAATATCCAGAATATTTATATGAAGCTGGGAAGGTATATGGATGCTGTTTTATTAAGTATGAAAATAATAGAAATATTTCTTATTTAATAAGAAATTCATTCCAGGTCATCCAGATTGCCCTATTCATGTCTAAACATGGTAGAATCAGATTGGGGACTGAGTTTAATAGCAGAATAACATGTGATTTCAGTGGTATCATTCCCAGACCCACACATGACTGACAGTGATGCATGGCATTGCTGAAATGTGTTGTATAAATATAGAGTGACATAAATATGGATTCAAACTTTACTGTGGAAGAAGCTAAGTCTATTTTTATTGGTTAAGTCTATTTTTTAAATGATTTTTAATTGTTACTGTGAAACTAAGATTTCAAGCTAAGGACTGAGATTAGGAAATGATATACACTTGTCAGTTTCAAATTTGGCCTCATTTTGTCTGCAGTGTGGAGCTATTCTAAACCACTGTGAGAAAGATACCCTCTGAATAAAACTGGAGATTTGATTTCTTGATTGGTGAAGAGACTAAATGCACATAACCATTTAGCATTGTTTGGTTTTGTTTTAAGCAATGTGCTTTACTGAGATATTTATCTGCCACCACTGACATTCCCAGTGCTAATAAATAGTGATAGAGTTATGAACTGCTCTTTGAAATGAATAGAATACCTTTTTTTCTCATTTTATAAACAAGAAATATATCAAGTCCTTGAACTATCTGTTAGTCTATAGACGCAACACAATGAGTTGCCTCACAATATCTCAGGAAACATCTCAGGAAAATTTATCTTTTTTAAAAAAAATTATTTTTTAATGGAAGGATAATTGCTTTACAGAGTTTTGTTGTTTTCTCTGAAATCTCAATGTGAATCAGCCATAGGTATATATATGTATATATATGTATATATGGAGAAGGCAATGGCACCCCACTCCAGTACTCTTGCCTGGAAAATCCCATGGATGGAGGAACCTGGTGGGCTACAGTCCATGGGGTTGCTGAGAGTCAGACACGACTGAGTGACTTCACTCTCACTTTTCACTTTCCTGCATTGGAGAAGGAAATGGCAACCCACTCCCATGTTCTTGCCTGAAGAATCCCAGGGACTGGGGAGCCTGATGGGCTGCCGTCTATGGGGTCGCACAGAGTTGGACACGACTGAAGTGACTTAGCAGCATATGTGTGTGTGTGTGTGTGT
>SJYQ01006340.1:850444-863240 GCA_006410935.1 Redunca redunca
AGTCAGCTCCTGGTCTTGTTTTTGTTGACTGTATAGAGCTTCTCCATCTTTGGCTGCAAAGAACATAATCAATCTGATTTTGGTGTTGACCATCTGTTGATGTCCATGTGTAGAGTCTTCTCTTGTGTTGTTGGAAGAGGGTGTTTGCTATGACCAGTGTGTTCTCTTGGCAAAATTCTATTAGCCTTTGCCCTGCTTCATTCTGTATTCCAAGGCCAAATTTGCCTGTTACCCAAGGTGTTTCTTGACTTCCTACTTTTGCATTCCAGTCCCCTATAATGAAAAGGACATCTTTTTTGGGTGTTAGTTATAAAAGGTCTTGTAGGTCTTCATAGAACCGTTCAACTTCAGCTTCTTCAGAGTTACTGGTTGGGGCATAAACTTGGATCACTGTGATATTGAATGGTTTGCCTTGGAAACGAACAGAGATCATTCTGTCATTTTTGAGATTCCATCCAAGTACTGCATTTCGGACTCTTCTGTTGACCATGATGGCTACTCCATTTCTTCTGAGGGATTCCTGCCCACAGTAGTAGATATAACGGTCATCTGCCACCTGTTCCAGTCCATTTTAGTTCGCTGATTCCTAGAATGTCGATGTTCACTCTTGCCATCTCCTGTTTGACCACTTCCAATTTGCCTTGATTCATAGACCTGGCATTCCAAGATTCCTATGCAATATTTCTCTTTATGGCATCAGACCTTGCTTCTATCACCAGTCACATCCACAGCTGGGTATTGTTTTTGCTTTGGCTCCATCCTTTCATTCTTTCTGGATTTATTACTCCACTGACCTCCAGTAGCATATTGGGCACTTAATGACCTGGGGAGTATCTCTTTCAGTATCCTATCATTTTGCTTTTTCATAGGGAAATTGAATCCTTGTTTAAGTAATGAGTTACTATGGGTGAAAGCATTCCTACCAAACAAAATATAACCATTATTGTGTAGTTTTTGTGTTAGTCACTTAGTCGTGTCCGACTCTTTGTGACCCCAAGGACTGTAGCCCACCAGGCTCCTCTGTCCATGGGATTCTCCAGGCAAGAAAGAATACTAGAATGGATTGCCATTTCCTTCTCCAGGGATCTTCCTGATCCAGGGATCGAACCTAGGTCTCTTGCACTGCAGGCAGATTCTTTATCATCTGAGCTATAGGGAAATCCCATAACCATTATTGGGTTGCAGATAATCTATTCTTCATCCATCTTGCATTCATTGATGTAGAACAGACTATGAAAGAAATTGAGCTAGTTAAGTTAACCTGTCTTTCATGTTGCTCTATAAACTTCAAGAAGGCAGGACCTCTGTTTGTTTATTCGTATTCAGTTCCTGATAAAGTTCCTTACAGATAAAAACATTTCAATAATTGTTTGTAGAATGATTTTCTTTAAGGCACAGTGATCTGTTAGGTGCAGTTCCTCTTTTTCCTAATTATCTCCTTTCATATTCAGTACTCATATGCATACATATTTGCACCCTCATGCTGCCATGTTTCTTTCCTGTATAAAAGGGTTTATTTCAGCAACCTTGGAATTTGGCTCTTTTCAGTGAAGACTTTTAGAATGAGTATTATTAAATCTCAAAAGTAGTTTCCTCTCTATGTAAGGCATTTACAGCTGCTACTGAGCAAATGGTTATTGGCAATATCATGGGGGTCTAAAGTAGAAGCCACTGCAGGCATGTAGTGGTAAAGTGTTCATTTCATAGCAGGTAAACTGATGAAATAAAGCCTAATGTAAGTTAAATCATTGTGAGTAACACAAGAGTATGAACTCAGGGCCGTCAGTGGATTTTCCAGCAGACTGTCCATTTAAAATATATAAACCCCTTCGCTTCTGCGACAGTATTCTCTTAGATTGCTGAATTCATCCTAGGGCCATTTTTTCATTTCTTCAACATCTATACTTTCTTCCTTTTCAGGAAGGCCATAGGTTGTTTGATTGTCTCAGACACTCTGGCATACCACAGGATCCTGTTGGATGTCTGTTTGATTGCTTAGAAGGATGCTGTTTCAGTTGCAAAGGCTTGTGACTGCCTTGAGCTATGTAAGCCAGAAACCATGTTTCAAGTACCTCAATTAAATTTACTGGCTTCTGCTTGCCTCCATGTGCACCCAAAAAATGTGCTTGTTTTTTTGTTCTGTATGTAGAGGCTTTTTCCATAGCCCTATAAAACATCTACCAGAAAGAAGTTTTAAATTTTCAGTTTGTTTCATAATGTGTTATAATTAACATACCTTCACATAAACAATTGTTGTCCCTTTTCTCTCACGTGTGAGTTCCTTGTGATACCCTCCACTAGAAAAATTATAGCTGCTACTGAGAGAACAAAAAGACAATCACGAATTGTTTGACTTACTGACTTATCAAAACACAACATTGCAAGTCTTGTCTCCTGAATTTACTGTAGAAAAATGAGATTAAAGTGCAATCTAAAGGGACATAAGCAAGGGCTCAGGGATAGGTTTGTACACAAGAGCAGCTTGCTTAAACTGTAGGCTGTTAGTAGATGTGCATAGTCCATTTCAGGCACGTCTGTTAACATCCTAGAGACTGACAAGTTGCTTTTTCTATTTCATTTTTTAATGTAAACATTTCTATTTTATATTGGGGTATAGAAATTAAAAATATTGTGAGTTTCAGGTGAACATAGAAGGCACTTGGCCATGCATATACATATATCCATTCTCTCCCAAACTCCCGTACTATTCAGGCTGCTAAATAACATTGAGCAGAGTTCCAAGTGCTATGCAATAAGTCTTTGTTGGCTATCTGTTTTAAATACACCAGGGTGTACATGTCCATCCCAAACTCCCTAACTGTCCCTTTCCCCCATATTTACCTCCAGTAACCATAAGTACTTCTTTAAGTCTGTGAGTCTCTTTCCATTTTGAATCATTTATATAATTTCTTTTTAGATTCCATGTGTAAGGGATGGCATATATTTCTCTTCCTCTGTCTGACTTACTTCACTCAGTATGACAATGTCTAGGTGGTTCCATGTTGCTGCAAATGGCATTATTTTATTATTTTTTAATGGCTGAGTAATAGTTCATTGTATATATGTCAGTTCAGTTCAGTTCAGTAGGTCCGTCGTGTCTGACTCTTTACGACCCCATGAATCACAGCACACCAAGACCCTGTCCATCACCAACACCTGGAGTTCACCCAAACTGATGTGCATAGAGTCGGTGATGCCATCCAACCATCTCATCCTCTTTTATCCCCTTCTCCTCCAACCCCCAATCCCTCCCAGCATCAGGGTCTTTTGCAATAAGTCAACTCTTCACATGAGGAGGCCAAATTATTGGAGTTTCAGCCTCAGCATCAGTCCATCCAATGAACACCCAGAACTGGTCTCTTTTAGGATGGATTGGTTGGATCTCTTTGCAGTCCAAGGGACTTGCAAGAGTCTTCTCCAACACCACAGTTCAAAAGCATCAATTCTTTGGCACTCAGCCTTCTTCACATTCCAACTATCACATCCATACATGACTACTGGAAAAACCATAGGCTTGACTAGACGGACCTTTGTTGGCAAAGTAATATCTCTGCTTTTCAATATGCTATCTAGGTTGGTCATAACTTTCCTTCCAAGGAGTGAGTGTCTTTTAATTTCATGGCTGCAATCACCATCTGCAGTGATTTTGGAGCCCCCCAAAATAAAGTCTGACACTGTTTCCACTCTTTCCCCATCTATTTGCCATTAAGTGATGGGACCAGATGCCATGATCTTCATTTTCTGAATGTTGAGCTTTAAGCCAACTTTTTCGCTCTCTTTCAATTTCATCAAGAGGCTTTTGAGTTCCTCTTCACTTTCTGCCATAAGAGTGGTGTCATCTGCATATCTGAGGTTATTGATATTTCTCCTAGCAATCTTGATTCCAGCTTGTGCTCTCTTCAGCCCAGCGTTTCTTATGATATACTCTGCAAAGAAGTTTAAAAAGCAGGGTGACAATATACAGCCTTTACATCCTCCTTTTCATATTTGGAACCAGTCTGTTTTTCCATGTCTAGTTCCAACTGCTGCTTTCTGACCTGCATACTGGTTTCTCAAGAGGCAGGTTAGGTGGTCTGGTATTCCCATCTCTTTCAGAATTTTCCACAGTTTATTGTGATCCACACAGTCAAAGGCTTTGGCATAGTCAATAAAGCAGAAATAGATGTTTTTCTGGAACTCTCTTGCTTTTTCCATTATCCAGTGGAGGCTGGCAAATTGATCTCTGGTTCCTCTGCCTTTTCTAAAACCAGCTTGAACATCTGGAAGTTCACGGTTCACGTATTGCTGAAGCCTGGCTTGGAGAATTTTGAGATGAGTAAGGGACTTGCAAGAGTCTTCTCCAACACCACAGTTCAAAAGCATCAATTCTTCGGCGCTCAGCCTTCTTCACAGTCCAACTATCACATCCATACATGACTACTGGAAAAACCATAGGCTTGACTAGATGGACCTTTGCTGGCAAAGTAATATCTCTGCTTTTCAATATGCTATCTAGGTTGGTCATAACTTTCCTTCCAGGGAGTAAATGTGTGAGATGAGTGCAATTGTGTGGTAGTTTGAGCATTCTTTGGCATTGCCTTACTTTGGGATTAGAATGAACACTGACCTTTTCCAGTCCTGTGGCCACTGCTGAGTTTTCCAAATTTGCTGGCATATTGAGTGCAGCGCTTTCACAGCATCATCCTTCAGGATTTGAAACAGCTCAACTGGAATTCCATCACCTCCACTAGTTTTGTTCATAGTGATGCTTTTTAAGGCCCACTTGACTTCACATTCCAGGATGTCTGGCTCTTGGTGAGTGATCACACCATCGTGATTATCTGGGTCATGAAGATCGTTTTTGTACAGTTCTTCTGTGTTTTCTTGCCACCTCTTCTTAAAATCTTCTGTTTCATTTAGGTCCATACCATTCCTATCCTTTATCGAGCCCATCTTTGCATGAAATGTTCCCTTGGTATCTCTAAATTTCTTGAAGAGATCTCTTGTCTTTCCCATTCTGTTGTTTCCCTCTATTTCTTTGCATTAATTGCTTTCTTATGTCTTCTTGCTATTCTTTGGAACTCTGCATTCAGATGCTTATATCCTTCCCTTTCTCCTTTGCTTTTCACTTCTTTTCTTTTCACAGCTGTTTGTAAGGCCTCCTCAGATGGCCATTTTGCTTTTTTGCATTCCTTTTCCATGGGGATGATCTTGATCCCTGTCTCCTGTACCTTGTTACAAACCTCCGTCCATAGTTCATCAGGCACTTTATCTATCAGATCTAGTCCCCTAAATCTATTTCTCACTTCCACTGTATAATCATAAGGGATTTGATTTAGGTCATACCTGAATGTTCTAGTGGTTTTCCCTACTTCAATTTCAGTCTGAATTTCCCAATAAGGAGTTCATCATCTGAGCCACAGTCAGCTCCTGGTCTTATTTTTGCTGACTGTATAGAGCTTCTCTATCTTTGACTGCAAAGAATATAATCAGTCTGATTTCGGTGTTGACCATCTGGTGATGTCCATATGTGTAGTCTTCTCTTGTGTTGTTGGAAGAGGGTGTTTGCTATGACCAGTGTGTTCTCTTGGCAAAACTCTATTAGCCTTTGCCCTGCTTCATTCCATATTCCAAGGCCAAATTTGCCTGTTAGTCCAGGTGTTTCTTGACTTCCTTCTTTTGCATTCTAGTCGCCTATAATGAACAGGACATTTTTGGGGGGTGTTAGTTCTAAAAGGTCTTGTAGGTCTTCATAGAACCATTCAACTTCAGCTTCTTCAGCATTACTGGTTGGGACATAGGCTTGGATTACCATGATATTGAATGCTTTGCCTTGGAGACGAACAGAGATCATTCTGTCATTTTTGAGATTGCATCCAAGTACTGCATTTTGCAGTCTTTTGTTGACCATGATGGCTACTCCATTTCTTCTAAGGGATTCCTGCCCACAGTAGTAGATATAATGGTCATCTGAGTTAAATTCACCTATTCCAGTCCATTTTAATTCGCTGATTCCTAGAATGTTGACGTTCACTCCTGCCATATCCTGGTTGACCACTTCCAATTTGCCTTGATTCATGAGCTTAACATTCCAGGTTCCTATGCAATATTGCTCTTTACCACTTTGGACCTTGCTTCTATCACCAGTCACAACTATAACTGAGTATTGTTTTTCCTTTGGCCATTTCCCTTCATTCTTTCTGGAGTTATTTCTCCACTGATCTCCTGTAACGTATTGGGCACCTACCGACCTGGGGAGTTCATCTTTCAGAGTCCTATCTTTCTGCCTTTTCATACTGTTCATGGGGTTCTCAAGGCAAGAATACTGAAGTGGTTTGCCATTCCCTTCTCCAGTGGACCACATTCTGTCTGACCTCTCCACCATGACCCATCCTGCTTGGTGACCCACACGGCATGGCTTAGTTTCATTGAGTTAGAGAAGTCTGTGGTCCGTGTGATCAGATTGGCTAGTTTTCTGTGATTATGGTTTTAGTGCGTCTGCCCTCTGATGCCCTCTTGCAACACCTACCATCTCCCTTGGGTTTTTCTTACCTTGCACGTGGGGTATCTCTTCACTGCTGCTCCAGCAAAGCTCACCCACTGCTCCTTATCTTGGACGAGGTCACCCCTCCTGACCTTGAACGTGGAATAGCTCCTCTCAGCCCTCCTGCGCCTGCGCTGCTGTCCTCCTTGGACATGGGGTTGCTCCTCTCTTGTATATATGTACCAAATCTTCTTTATTCAAGCCTCTGTCCAGTGCTGTAATGAACACTGAAGTACATCTATCCTTTCAGACCGTGTTTTTCTCTGGATATATGCTCAGGAGTGGAATTGCAGGTTTGTATTGCAGGTTGTATGGTGGCTCTATTTAGTTTTTTAGGGAACCTCCATACTGCTTTCCAGAGGACTTTATCAATTTGCATTCCCACCAACAGTGTAGGAGAGTTCCCTTCTCTCCACACCCTTTCCAGCATTTATTGTTGTGGATTTTTTGATGAGAGCCATTCTGGCTGGTGTGAAGTGATATCTCATTGTAGTTTTAATTTGCATTTCTCTTAATTAGCCATGTTGAGCCTCTTTTCATGTGTCTATTGGTCAATTGTATGTCTTTTTTAGAGAAATGTCTATTTAGGTCTTCTGCCCATTTGTTGACTGGGTTGTTTGTTGGTTATAGAAGGGGGAGCCTAACCAGTGACTAGGGCTACTTCTTTTTTAGCAGCAACCATGGGGCTTACATCTACATAACATTCACTTCTCTCTAGGCTATACCTCTAGATACAGTTGTATTCTGTGCTGCTTTTGAGGTCAGAAACCTAACTCAGATGAAACTAATATATTTTGGCCTAAGTCAGAGTTAAATATTTCTGGGGCATTTTGTTTCTTTGTTTAAAATTTTCCATATACATTTTGTTTAGAATTGAATGTTGGATGGTAGCTTTTGAATTTTGAATGGTAGTTTAGTACAGGTCCACAATCAAAACCTATATTTTGCTTTTCGTGTGCACCTCCCTGAGTATTCGGGGAATGTAACCTTGAACCAAGAATCTCCATCAGTCTCTGAAGCTCCTTGGCTATCCAGCAGTGACAGAACCACTTTTTGATATTACCTGAAGGACGAAAGACGAGTGTCATAGCTGCAAGTATTCTTTACAGTGTGTTCTGTGTCATGTTTGGAAATGCATTTCTGAATTTTTATTTTCAGAGAATTTAATTAATATCCATTGGCATGTCCTACCTGCTTTTATTTCTGAGAGCAATTCTTGCTTAATGGAATTTTTTAAATAAAAGAAATTTGAATTTGGTCTCAAGGGCTTATTATTATTATTATTATTTTAAATGGTTTTATGTTGTTGTTCTACCAAGAGAATAAACTTTCCCCCCAAGCTCCCATATATCAAAAGCATTAAGTTGTCGAGTTGCCAGATACATAGAATTTTCTGAGTGACACACAAAATAAGCTGCCTTTTTAAGAAATTGCAATTTAAAAATAGGTAAAATTGATGTTTCTGGAAAGAAAATCTAAATATATAGTTTTTCATATTGTGATGATGCCTGTAGGCCATTTCAATGATGACAGGCATTGAATTTTCCTTTAGTAATAACTTTGATCCAATCCAGGTTCAAGTGCTCTGTTTTGTCGTCATGTCTCTTTAGGCTCCTTCAGTCTAGAAGAATCTCTCAGGGCCCCATTTGGAACAAGTTTAGATCACAGGGTAATAATTTTGCAGAATGTCCCTCAACATGAAATTGTCTGATATGTCAGTATGATTAGATTCAGACCATGCATTTTTGGCAGAGATACAACAGAAGTGATGCTCTGATCACTGTGCTACTTTTTTAGCAGGTAATGCATGATTTTGATTTGTCCCATTGCTGGTGATATCACCTTTGATCACTTAACTTCAGTTGATGATTGCCAAGTTACTCCATTGTAGTGTTTTTATATTTTAAATTAATAAACATTTTATGGGGAAGTACTTTGAGATTATCTGCACATTCCATTCATTATCAGACTTTCACCTGCTAGTAAAAGTATCCATTACTTTTTGTTTCTTGGTTACCAAAGATGGTTTTCCATTTTTACTATTATTTCTCTTGTACTTGTTGTTGGTACTCCATCACAAGCAAAAGCTTTGTCTTCTCCTTCATTTATTTAACCATTCATTTCAATCAGGATGAACTCATGGGTTCTCATTCTACTCATTGGGTTTTAATCCATTGCTATGATTATTTCTTTTGATGTCCAAATTATCTCAGATTTTGTCAATAGGAGCCACTTTAACAGAGCTCCTGTGTCCTTTTGACATGCCCTACAAGTCTGTTACAAGTTCACCCTGTTCACTTCCCTTCTTCAACCCTGGAATCAGATATTTCTCTCGCAGGAAACTTGGTTCCTCTTAGTGTTGAATTGTGGTGAAAACCAAGATCTAGGAACTAGATGTGTTTATTGCTATTAGGATATTGCTGCTATACGTCCTGTCAGTAGACAAAATTTGGGACCATGTATATAGGTTTATATATTCAAAATAATACATCAACATTCTTCTGCCTCTCTCTGTCTCTGTCACACAGATACACACACACACACACACCTCTTTAGAACTTTAGTTTGATACTTATATATCCAACTGCAACCCACCTCCATAGGATTCATTTTACACTTCATCTTTCCAGCTACTCACATATTTTCCTCATTTCTCTGACAGTGACAAATCTGTTACATTGTTTTACATCTCTCTGAATGTTAAGTTTGGGCCCATTACTGCTGTCACTGATGCCATGTGCTGCTGGATGCCCCTGTCATCACATGTAGCCTAGCTCTGGGCCTGCTGTCATTACTGTGTCCCTCTCTGTGTGGATTCCTCTTCATTCCCATAACCTCTGACATCCTACCCTGGGCTTCTGTTATAGTTTCGTTATTGCCCTCTCAATATTGTAAGGCAGATTCTTTACCCATTGAGCCTCCCCAGTGGTTCAGTGGGTAAAGAATCTGCCTGCAGTGCAGGAGACGTAGGTTCAGTCCGTGGGTTGGGAGGATCCCCTGGAGGAGGAAATGGCAATCCACCCATTTTCTTGCCTGAAAAATCCCATGGACAGAGGAGCCTGGCCAGCTACAGTCCAAAGGGTTGGAGAGAGTCAGATATGACTAAGCACGTACCAGGCACTCATTGCCCTCCCAGTGGGAAAGTCCTCCTTCAACCCACTCAGTATTCAACATCCCTTGTTGGGCTATTGTAATTTCTGCCATCCTCTTCATCCTAGTCAGGTGCCAGCATCCCACACAGAGCTAGGTCTCCCTTCCAGGCATGTACTCTTAGAGCTGTGGATTAACTTATTGAGGGAGGCAGGAAGGAAGGCATACAGGAAGGAAGGGAGACAGGGTGACAGAAAGAGAAGAATTTTAAAACATTAGGAAAGTTGGGACCCAAGAAATCTTTACAAAAGTATTTTTACATTTTTAATGGCTTATTTAGGGGGAATTCCTATTTTTATTTTTCTACTCTTCATAACTATGTTCAAATGTGTTGTTTTTCAGGCTTTCTATGTATTCATTGGAATGTATTGGGTCTTTTCATTTTTGGTGGTCTAACATATTTTCAGAGTTTTGGACATTCCTCATTAGAGTTTGAAAGTAAAACACATTTTCTGTTTTCATTGTATAAAATTGATAAATATCTATGAGATTTTATATATTCCTTATGATATTCAGATTTTCTTCTTCCTTGCTTATCTACTATCACCTCTATTTAAGACTTTAAAAAAATATCAAAATCTTACATGGTAATTCCATTTCAATTTCTCTTTTATATTCAAACAGTTTTGTTTCTGTATTACTCAGTTCAATTCAGTTACTCAGTCGTGTCCAGCTCTTTGCCATCCCAGGTACTGCAGCACGCCAGGCTTCCCTGCCCATCACCAGCTCTCAGACCTTGCTCAAACTCATGTCCTTTGGGTCAGTGATGCCATCCAACCATCTCATGTTTCTGTATTATGAAAAGATATTATTTAGCATGTGAAGATCTAAGAAAATTTCCCACATTGATTAAGAGCACAGAGTAGAAGTCACATTTACCCACTGTATTGCTTAAGCTCTACAGCTTCCTCATTTGTAAAATCAGAATAATACTGGGTTGGCCAAAATGTTCATTCAGTTTTTTCCATAAGATTGCTCTAGTAGTGCTTAGTTGTCTAAGTTCATTTGAAACAATTTTGTTAGATTGTACTGACAGCTGTCATATCAGCATCCATTAAAAAAATTAAAGTTGTTGAATTTTTGTATAGCCATTTTAATATTGAAGATGAAAGGAGAAAAGGCAATGTTTTCAGTATATTATGCTTTATTGCTTCATGAAAGGGAAAAATACACCTGAAATACAGAAAAAGATTTGTGCTGTGTATGAAGAAGGTGCATGACTGATTGAATGTATCAGAAGTGGTTTACAAAGCTTTGTGCTGAAGATTTCTCACTGGATAATGAGATGGTGGGGTAGACCAGCTGAAGTTGATGGCAATCAAACTGAGACTAATTGAGAACAATCAACATTATACCATGTGGGAGAGAGCTGACATACTCAGAATATCCAAATCAAGTGTTCAAAGTTATTTTCACCAGCTTGGTTATGTTAATCACTTTGATATTTGAGTTCCACATAAGTTAAGTGAAAAAAGCCTTCTTAACCATATTTCTGCATGCGATTCTCTCCTTAAACATAATGAAAATGTTCCATTTTTAAAGTGGATACTGTACAATAATATGGAATGGAAAACGATCATGGGGCGAGCAAAATGAACACCACTAGCCACACCAAAGGCGTCTTCATCTGGGCAGGCAAGCACATATTTCCTAAAATGCTGAGCAATTCTCATCACACTATCAGATTTCCTTAAAGAAATCTCTAGTCATTCCTATTCTATTGGTTTCCTCTATTTATTTGCCTTGTTCTCCAAAGAAGGCTTTCTTATCGCTCCTTGCTATTCTTTGGAACTCTGCATTCAGAGGAGATCTGCAAGGAGATCCAACCAGTCCATTCTGAAGAAGATCAACCCTGGGATTTCTTTGGAAGGAATGATGCTGAAGCTGAAACTCCAGTACTTTGGCCACCTCATGCGAAGAGTTGACTCATTGGAAAAGACTCTGATGCTGGGAGGGATTGGGGGCAGGAGGAGAAGGGGACGACCCAGGATGAGATGGCTGGATGGCATCACGGACACGATAGACATGAGTCTGAGTGAACTCCGGGAGATGGTGATGAACAGGGAGACCTGGCGTGCTGCGATTCATGGGGTCGCAAAGAGTCGGACATGACTGAGCGACTGAACTGAACTGAACTGCATTCAGATGGGTATATCTTTCCTTTTCTCCTTTGCCTTTTGCTTCTCTTCTTTTCTCAGCTATTTGTGAGGTCTCCTCAAACAACCATTTTATCTTCCTGCATTTCTTTTTCTATTTGTAAACTCATTGAGCTATATTATTCAAATTAAAAAGGGAAGTGGCTGATTTTGATATCCAATGATATAATACAGACAAGTTTGATTTTTATACAAGTGTTTAATGGATAAAAGTTACAAGGAGATGGATGACCAAAAAAAAAAAAAAAA
The DNA here is from genome assembly GCA_006410935.1 of Redunca redunca. Taxonomy (NCBI): domain Eukaryota; kingdom Metazoa; phylum Chordata; class Mammalia; order Artiodactyla; family Bovidae; genus Redunca; species Redunca redunca. The sequence goes on from SJYQ01006340.1 coordinate 862,523, forward strand.
NTGACCAAAAAAAAAAAAAAAAAGTACCTGAAAAATATAAAAGTACAATAGAAATAAAGTGTAGGGTACTGGGCACATGTTTTGAATTTTTGCTGAGAAAGGCCTACGTGTGGTCCCTGAAAAAATGAAACATAGGTCTGACAACTTTGACTAAACATTGTAAAAACATTGATCTAGAATAGAAGACTTAGTCAATGCTGAGTTCTAAAATTATTTGGCTGGAAAACAGAAAAGGACGCTGAAATACAGATAAAATGTTCTTCTTAGTTAGGAAAATACATGCCCAACATTACTGAAATAAAAGGAAGGTATTTGAAGCATGTTTTGTTTCTTTCTATTGAAGTGTCTTCTGTTGTTGTTGTTGTTATTTTAAGGAAAATCTTACAGTATGATTTAAAAACAAGCTCAAGTTTAAATTAAGCTGATAAAATATGAGTTACTGGTCTTGTTAAGTTTTAGTTCAAGGAGACTAAAGTAAATTGAAATGTGTTTAACTTTATGAAACAATTATTGCAACAAAACGTGTCACCTTGAAATTGATTCATTTAAAAAAGCATATCATATAAAGACTTAATAGCATTTTTATTGACATGCCTTATAAATATGCTTTCTTTGTCACCAAATTATTTTCCCCTTTTTTGGTCAAAACAAGGCAAAATATTTATTTTGATAATCACCTTTTCTACAAAAAACATTCAATTGATCTTAGTAAATGATT
>SJYQ01006340.1:867026-883238 GCA_006410935.1 Redunca redunca
AGAAAACCTGCCTATGGGATTTCTCTTTATGATCAATTTAATGGAAAGTTTGATAACATTTCGACTTAAAGAACATTTTAATACAGTTTTTAAGCAAGTAGAGTAAAAGCTAATGCTCACCTCAAGTTAGTACTTCCGTATGACCTACTCTTGGCACAAACGGAAAAGAGAGAGACAGACACTGGGGGTGGGATGCAGAAGGCAGGACGATACCAAAAATATCTACTGTTGTCTAGAAGCCAGACCACACAGGAAGGACAGTGGCAAGGAAAACAGAAGGTCTGAGAGTCAAGGAAGTAGTAAAGAGAGCAAACAGTGGGCTTCACCGTGTAATGGAGACTGTGACCACAGCAGGAGTGGAAAGCTGGAGTTATTTTCACATGGAGATAAATTTAATGGAGGAAAGACGCTAGAAGGGTCTCTTACCAAATTGAGGCGGAGTTGCAACGCCTCATGCATCATCTGTCGTGCTTTGATGTCATCCTGGTATCGTTCTTCTCTCCAGTTACTTAAAATCTAAACCAGAAAATAAATGAACACAAACCCCAATACTTGTTTCCCCTGTTAAATTTGATTTTTCTCATATTTAAAGTTAAACTGAGTTTTTAAGTGATGAAGACAACTTCTTAGTTTAATAAATTAAAAAAAGCGTGGGGTGGGGGGGATAAAATTTCACTTCCCTCCCCTTCCTCCACACAGACAGGAATATAGCTATTGTTTGTCTGTTATCTAATTACATACCCTCTTAAGAAAAATCTTATGTAATTACATACACTGTTGATAAGTCTTAGGAAATGCTTTAGAGGATCATGAGGTTAAACATCAACAAAAATAAAGAATATTTTAAGAATACATCATATAGTATACTAACGCATATATATGGAATTTAGAAAGATGGGGATGATGACCCTGTATGCGAGACAACAAAAGAGACTCAGATCTATAGAGTGAACTTTTGGACTCTGGGGGAGAGAGAGAGGGAGAGGGTGGGATGAGATGGGAGAATGGCATTGAAACATGTATACTATCAAGTAAGAAACGAATCGCCAGTCGATATCTGATGCAGGATGCAGGATGCAGGATGCTTGGGACTGGTGCAAGGAGAGGACCCAGAGAGATGGTGGTGCAGGTATACTATATCTTTGTGTTTCCCCCCAGATTTGATTGAACTGTTAATCTGATTTGAAAGTTTGTACATACATTTTTCTAGTTTAATCAACTATGTGTATCTGCTTTATGTCCTTTGTATTAATAAATTGTGCTTTTCATATTAAAAAAAAAAAGCTCTAAAAATTCTCTTTAAATACATTCTGTAAGGCTAAAGAGCACCAAGACTTTGGGTCCCCCCATGCCCTGCTTTATCCTCCCCATAGCAATCTGTTGGGCTTCTCTGGTGGCTCAGTGGTAAAGAATCCATCTGCCAATGTAGGAGAGGCAGATTCAATCCCTGGGTCAGGAAGATCCCTTGAGAAGGAAATGGCAACCCACTCCAGTATTCTTGCCTGGAGAATCCCATGGACAGAGGAGCCTGGTAGGCTACGGTCCATGGGGTCACAAAGGAGTCAGACAAAACTTAGCGACTAAAAACTATAAGCAGTCTGTTAGTTTTCTCCAAGGACAAAACATCCTCATTGCTTCACTGAAGCTATTAAATAACTTTTTGAGACTCCAAAATGTCAATTCCAGCAAAGCATTAACATATAAAAGAAACTTCTTTCTATTGCCGCTGCCTTTTATTCCTGATGCTGTCTATCCCAAAGATTCCTGGACTAACTACCTCTAACTCACACATTACACATTTACTGAAAACAGTTGTAAAGAGAATGCAAAAAAAAAAAAAAAGCCTGTCACCCTCCATAAGAATTTTTGTAGTTTCCCTTTGCTGTGCAGCCCTGACATTTCAGTAATTGCTTTAACCTTAGTGCAGCTGGGCATTGTGCCTTCCCTAGATGAAACATTTCCTAGACTACTTATTTTAGAAGTTCTGTGCTTTGATTATTAAGGCACTAAGTTTCTCCTCTGCCCTGGCCAAGGCTGCTTTTAGCCTGTCAACATGTCTTAATCAAGTTTTGTTGTTTTTTTTTTTTTTTCAATGAAAATGGAGTACCCATGGTGAAAAGTGGTTTCATCATTTCCTGTCTCTTTTTAAGGCTCAGTCTGGTAGACTAAATTTACTTTATGGAGCTGATTGGCATTTTGCAGTAACTGCAAAGTTAGTGGGGAAAGATGTTTATAACAAGAACCTCTGAAAGTTAGTAGCTTCTTTATAAGGTTTGTTGACAATCAAGCTTGTTTAAAATTGAAATAAACCATGCAAGGTATTGTAAACACTTTAAAAAGTTATCCCTATTATGTTTGTTTCAGGGCACCAAACACTTTTCAGTGTTTCTGAATGTTACCTGTTCTCATGAGAGGTGGTGACACACAGAGGGGAGTGGAAAGGACTTAGATGATATACATTTTAAAGAGTAATAGTTTTTCTAGAGCAATATACTGCAATCCTCAAATAAGTTTAAAAGTAATAAAAGATGAGATCAAGATACTAGTTAAGCAACTAGTTATTTGGTTAAGGGCATGGTTGCAAAACCTCTAAGGGTGATAGTAATTTAAAAAATTTAAAACTTTGAAATCCTTTGGATATTTTTTCATACTACTTCTCTGTTGGGAAATGGTCCATAATTTTGCTGATGGTGTTAAATGGGACAGTACTGTAATTAATACTCCCATGTATTTTCTCTTATATTTTATTTTTATTCATGACTATTTTCATGTGCAATCAAGTAAGCGCTTAGGTACCAGGTTTCAGGGAAGGGATCATGCTATAAAAGAAAGAAGAAACAAGAACAGAAATCATTCTTGGGTTTTGAATTTCACAATCTAAGGTACAGACAAACAGAAATATACAAGCTATAAGCAATAGATTTCAGGTGCCACAAAGAACACTGGCAAAGTTTCCCTGGCATGAACTCTACTTCTTATTCTTAGTCTATACTAGTAGTATTCTTGATTATAAGGGGAAATAGATTGAGGGCTAGTAAGGATGGAGAACCCCTGGAGAAGGTCATAGCAATGCACTCCAGTATTCTTGCCTGGAGAATCCCCCTGGACAGAGGAGCCTGGTGGGCTACAGTCCATGGATTTGCAGGGTCAGACATGACTGAGCAACTAAGTACACACACACACACACACACACACACACACACACAAGATGGAAAAAAGAGCTAAAATGCTAAATTTATGATTCAACTTATGTTCTAAGCTTGTGTACTAAGGTGTGAGCCCAGAAATAACCACATGATATTTCCAAGCAAAAAGGGCTTGAGACAGCCTCTCAGAATTCCTCCATACCCTGGCATTGCCCAGGATCAGTAGGTCTATTCTTGTTCCTTTAAATGTGGCAAGTTAATTGTGCAGTCACTCCTGCCCTCTTCTGTTATACTTCTGAAGAACAGAAATATAGGATAGAAAAAGGTTAGATTCCAAGATGGCTTAAGGTTCAAGCTAGGGACCACACAGCTTGTACTTTGTGAGTTTCACTGGTCACCAGTGAAGATACTAAGATAAACCAGATATGCCGACCCAAATTTGTGCTACCTAGCCCTCCTCTTCACCTGAAACCCTGGGATTTAAAGATGAGTAAATGGTCAAGTGAGGCAATTTTAAAATGGTTTGATTAAGAATCAATCCAGTGAAAGTTGAAGTGAGAACTCATACTAAAAATTAAGAAGTGTTATCAGAAAATAAAGTTATATTTTCTTCTCTGAGTTAGTGAACTAAAACTACATCATTATTTGTTTATAGAGTGGCAAGCAAAATTCCTTGGTATGTGTATAATATGTAACCATTGTTATATATTGTATTTAAAGCCAAAACAGAGAGACTATTCTAAGAATAAGCTTCATATGAGAAGATAAAAGAAAAAAAACTTTATATAATTTTCAGAAGCATGAGTTAATATATTAGATTCATGGCTAGTCCTAGCCTAACCAAAGAAAAGATGATAGCTTTTTTTTTTTTAATTTGGCAAGCATTTGAGTTCACAATATATAAAGGAGTCAGAAATGCTCTCCTCTTGTACTAAATCTCCTATTCTTCTTTCCAACTCTATTTAGCTGTGGAAAACTGCAGCAATAAAGTGTAATAGTCATGGTTTTCTATTTCCTCCTTATTACTGCTTTCTTCTCTTCCTTAGTTGTTTTTATTTCTCTTGCGTTTCTATGTATAATCTTTATCTTACTTCCTGCTCATTCAGTTTCTGCACTTCTCTCTTCTCCCTCCTGTCTTCTCATAAATCAAGATAAATGTAAAAATATAACATAGAGCAAAATGAGTTTAGATACAAGACTATTTATTTATTTTTTATAAGCTAAATAAACCTTCTCCACTTACATTAATTACTTTAAATAAACGATAAAAAATTATGAGCAAATTGTCAATAAAATTTTAAATGAAAACAATCTTATTCATAATTTAAAGAAAACAAATCATGAAAGATATAAATTTTCACATACCGGTTTTGCAAAATTTTAACGTTGGTGAAATTATATAGGTAAAGTAATTTAAAATTTTATTTGTCAACATATCTGTCTCAATAAAACTGAAAAAAAANTGTAAAACTAAAAACTCCAATATTCTCTAGTAGAGCACTGGTGGAATAATGTGCTTGGTGACTTTCTAAAGGTGAGATAAGTGCTGATATGGAAACTTTCCAGAGTTATTATTAAGAGAAAAATAATCTAGGTATTATATTTGTATGATATCATACCTTTTGTTTAAGTACAAATAATATGGATGCTAGGTCGCTTCAGTTGCCACGCCCTCTTCCAGGGGATCTTCCTGACCCAGGGGTTGAACCCAAGTCTCTTACATCTCCAACACTGGAAAACAGGTTCTTTACCACTAGCACCACCTCGACTATCAAGAATATATCTATATGTATATCTAGGATTGTGTAATATAAACTTAAAGGAAGATAGACATGGAGTTAGAATGTTAAATGACAATAATTTCTCAAAAATATATGTAAAAATTGATTGTGTGTGTGTGTGTGTGTGTGTGTTGCTCAGTCGTGTCAGACTTTTTGCGACCCATGGACTGTAGCTCACCAGGCTCCTCTGCCCATGGCATTCTCCAGGCAAGAATACTGGAGTGAGTTACCATTCCCTTCTCCAGGGGATCTTCCCAACCCAGGGTCTGAAGCCAGGTCTCCTAAATTGCAGGCAGATTCTTTATCTTCTGAGCCACCAGGTCAGCCCATAAGTTAGTAACAGCAGTTAACTTTGAAAAAGATGGAGGACTTGGATGAACGGGATCAGTTTTTAATTTTGTATTTTTAAAATTAATTTATTTATTTTAATTGGAGGCTAATTACTTTACTATACTGTAGTGGGTTTTGCCATACATTGATATGAATCAGCCATGGGTGTACATGTGTTCCCCATCCTGAACCCCCTCCCACCTCCCTCTCCATCCCATCTCTCAGGGTTGTCTCAGTGCACCAGCTTTGAGTGCCCTGTTTCATGCATCAAACTTGGACTGGTGATCTATTTCAAATATGGTAATATACATGTTTCAATATTATTCTCTCAAATCATCCCACCCTCGCCCTCTCCCACAGAGTCCAAAAGTCTGTTCTTTACATCTGTATCTCTTTTGCTGTCTTGCATATAGGGTCATCATTATCATTTTTGTAAATTCCATATTTATGTGTTAATATACTGTATTGGTGTTTTTCTTTCTGACTTACTTCACTCTGTATAATAGACTCCAGTTTCATCCACCTCATTAGAACTGATTCAAATGTGTTTTTTTCATGGCTGAATAATATTCCATTATTTATAGATACCACAACTTTCTTATCCATTCGTCTGCTGATGGCCATCTATGTTGCTTCCATGTTCTAGCTAAACAGTGTTGCGATGAACATTGGGGTACATGTTTCTTTCAATTCTGGTTTCGTCGGTGTGTATGCCCAGCAGTGGGATTGCTGTGTTTTATTGCAGTTCTATTTCCAGTTTTTAAAGGAATCTCCGTACTGTTCTCCTCTCCATAGTGGCTGTACTAGTTTGCATTCCCACCAACAGTGCAAGAGGGTTCCCTTTTCTCCCACCCTCTCCAGCATTTATTGTTTGTAGACTTTTAATTACCTGTTTAAACATTGGGACATGTGTATTTGTCTCTTTTTCCTAACAAAAGGTGTTTTCTGGGCTGGGACATTAATACATGCTCATATTCATTTTATGCTTTTCTGTACTAAACAAAACCACATAAATGTTATTTTTTAAATGAAAAATAACCAGTTTCTACCTAATGTCCCTCCTATACTTTAAAGTATAAGGTTTTAAACTATAGAATCTTTAGTACAATCTCATTTGGGGCCCTGCACTGAAATTAACTTTAGGGTTTTCAGCACTCTTCTTTTTATCATTCTTTTAGATTCTGTAAATATTAGCCATTTTGTAGATTCTTCCTGTCCTCATTCAGACCTGGAGTTGCTCAGACACTTATACCACATGCCTATTAGTATTTACATGAAATTACTGTTAGCTAGAAGCATTTGATTACACTAAATTGTCAGTAATTGATCAATTTTCATAACATCCTTACAAAAGTATTTGTACTTTAAAAACAAAAATGGTTAATAGAACATTTTGTCTTTTATGGTAGAATATTAGATATGATTTATATGTTAAAAAGATATGCATTTTAGAAAGAATTCCTATTTTCCCTGAAATAGGGGTATATAAGAATGGCAGTCAGTTTAGGGTTAACACCCACTCCAGTACTCTTGCCTGGAAAATCCCATGGACGGAGGAGCCTGGTAGGCTGCAGTCCATGGGGTCGCACAGAGTTGGACATGACTGAAGCGACTTAGCAGCAGCAGCAGCAGTGGCAGCAGGGTTTGTATAGGTCAGGATGGGGTAAGGTTTTGCAAAGGTAATAAAATGTAAAAATGTCACTGGCTTAATAAAATGAAGCATGTCAAATGAGTTCCCTTGATAGTAATGGCAAAAGAATGGACTGGAGAATTGAGCCAAAATAATTCCGTGTATCCACAGATAAAACTAACCCATTTCTATCCACCTCATATTTCACTGGCTAACACAGTCATATGGCATACCTAAGTCTAAAGGGCATGGAAGTGCAATTTTCCCTCCTTAATGAAAAGAGGACAAGATACTGGAAACAGTAGAATTGTTTCCTAAAGTGGTCTTTTATTTAGCCTATCAAACCCTATTTCCAAGTATTTGAAAACTAGTAGTAGAAGAAACAGCACAAAATTATTATATTAAAAGAATTTTCACTTTGCTAAACAATTCCAGCACTTCTCAATCTCTATTGTCGTTCACTCTCTAAGTCATGTCCAACTCTTTGTGTCCCCATGGACTGCAGGGCACAGGCTCCTCCGTCTTTCACTATCTCCAAGAGTTTGCTCAAATTCACGTCCATTGAGTTGGTGATGCTATCTAACCATCTCACTCTCTTCTTCCTCACTTCTCCTTTTGCCTTTAATCTTTCCAGCATCAGGGTATTTTCCAATGAGTCACTCTTTGCATCACATGGCCACAGCATTGGAGCTTCAGCTTTAACATCAGTTTTTCCAAATGAATATTCAGGGTTGATTTCCTGTAGCATTGACTGGTTTGATCTCTTTGCAGTTCAAGGGACTCACAAGGACCTTCTCCAACACCGCAGTTCAAAAGCATCAGTTCTTCAGTGGTCAGCCTTCTTTAGATCAATTCTCATATCCCTACATGACTACTGGAAAAACCATAGCTTTGAAAATACAGACCTTTGTCGGCAAAGTGATGTCTCTGCTTAATACACTGTCCGGGTTTGTCATAACTTTCCTTCCTAGGAGAGTGTCTTTAATTTCAAGGCAGCAGTCACCATCTGCAGTGATTTCCAAGCCCAAGAAAATAAAATCCACCACTGTTTCCACTTTTTTACCTTCTATTTCCCGTGCAATGATGGAAGTGGATGTCATGACCTTAGTTTTTTAAATGTTGAGTTTTAAGTCAGCTTTTTCACTCTGAAGAGGCTCTTTAGTTCCTCTTTACTTTCTGCCATTAGATTGGTATCATCTGCATACATGAAGTTGTTGATATTTCTCCCAACCATCTTGCTTCTAGCTTGTGCTTCATCCAACCTGTCTTAATGACCCAGATAACCATGATGGTGTGGTCGATAACCTAGAGCTGGACATCCTAGAGTGTGATGTCAACCAGGCCTTGGGAAGCATTACTACAAACACAGACATTGCAGGTGACAGAATTCTGGCTGAGCTCTGATGTATTCTGCATAAAAGCTAAATATTAGGGTGACAATACACAGCCTTGTTATACTCTTTTCCCTATTTGGAACTAAACAGTTGTTTCATGTCCAGTTCTAACTGTTGCTTCTTGACCCACATATAGATTTCTCAGGAGACAGGTAAGGTGGGCTGGTATTCCCATCTCTTTAAGTATTTTCCACTGTGTGTTTTTTTAATCCACACACAGTCTTTAGCATAGTCAATGAAGCAGATGTAGACTTTTTCTGGAATTCTCTTGCTTTTTACATGATCCAACAAATAGTGTCAGTTTAATCTCTGGTTCCTCTGCCTCTTCAAAACACAGCTTGTACATCTGGAAGTTCTCAGTTCATGTATTGCAGAAGCCTAACCTGAAGTATTTTGAGCATAATCTTATTAGCATGTGGAAAATGTACAATTGTATGGTAATTTGAACATTCTTTGACATTGCCCTTTTTGGGGACTGGAATGAAAATTTCCCTTTTCTAGTCCTATGGCCATTGCTGAGTTTTCCAAATTTGCTGGCATATTGAGTGCAGCACTTTAGAGCATCAACTTTTAGGATGTTAAAGAGCTCAGCCAGAATTCTGTCACCTGCACTGTCTGTGTTTGTAGTAATGCTTCCCAAGGCCTGGTTGACTTCACACTCTAGGATGTCCAGCTCTAGGTTATCGACCACACCATCATGGCTATCTGGGTCATTAAGACATTTTTTTTGTATAGTTCTGTGAATTCTTGCCACCTCTTCTTGCTGCTAAGTTGCTTCAGTCGTTTCCAACTCTGCGACCCCGTAGATGGCAGCCCACCAGGCTCCCTCATCCCTGGGATTCTCCAGGCAAGAATACTGGAGTGGGCTGCCATTTCCTTCTCCAATGCATGAAAGTAAAAAGTGAAAGTGAACTATGCTAAGTCACTTCAGTCGTGTCCGACTCTGTGCGTCCCCATAGATGGCAGCCCACCAGGCTCCCCTGTTCCTGGGATTCTCCAGGCAANGAGTGGGCTGCCATTTCCTTCTCCAATGCATGAAAGTGAAAAGTGAAAGTGAACTATGCTAAGTCACTTCAGTCGTGTCCGACTCTGTGCGTCCCCATAGATGGCAGCCCACCAGGCTCCCCTGTTCCTGGGATTCTCCAGGCAAGAACACTGCAGTGGGGTGCCATTGCCTTCTCTGGCTGCCTCTTCTTAATGTCTTCTGCTTCTGTCAGGTTCTTACTGATTCTGTCCTTTATTGTGCCTTTCCTTGCATGAAGTGTTCACTTGGTATATCCAGTGTTCTTGAAGAAATATCTAGTCTTTCCCATTCTATGGTTTTCCTCTTTCTTTATATTGTTCTTTTAAGAAGGCCTCCGTATCTCTCCTTGCTATTCTCTGAAACTTTGCATTCCGTTGAGGATATCTCTCCCTTTCTCCCTTGTCTTTCACTTTTCTTCTTTCCTCAGGTATTTGTCTCTGACAACCACTTTGCCTTCTTGCATTTCTTTTCCTTTGAGATCGTTTTGGTCACCACCTCCTGTACAATGTTACAAACCTCAGTCCATCGTCCTTCAGGCACACTTCCACCAGATCTAATCCATTGAATCTGTTCTTCACCTCCACTGTATGAGCATAAGAGATTTGATTTAGATCATACCTCAATGGCCTAATGGTTTTCCCTACTTCAATTTATGCCTGAATTTTATAGTAAGGAGCTCATGATCTGAGCCACAGTCAGCTCCCGGTCTTATTTTGGCTGCCTGGACAAAGCTCTTCCATCTTTGGCTGCAAAGAACATAATCAATCTGATTTCAGCATTGACCATCTGGTGATATCCAGCTGTGGAGTCATCTCTTGTGTTGTTGGAAGAGGGTGTTTGCCATGACTAGTGCATTCTCTTGACAAAACTCTATTAGCCTTTCCCTGCTTCATTCTGTACTCCAAGGCCAAACTTGCCTGTTATTCTGGATATCTCTTGACTTCCTGCTTTTGCATTCCAATCCCCTATGATAAAAAGAACACATTTTTGGTGTTAGTTATAGAAGGTGTTGTAGATCTTCATAGAACTAGTCAACTTCAGCTTCTTTGACATCAGTAGTTGGGACATAGACTTGGATTACTGTGATGTTGAATGATTTGCCTAGGAAATAAACTGAGATCATTCTGGGGTTTTTTTTTGTTGTTTTGTTTTGTTTTGAGGTTGCACCTAAGTACTGCATTTTGAACTCTTTCATTGACTATGAAGGCTACTCCATTTCTTCTAAGGGATTCTTGCCCACAGTAGTAGATATAATGGTCATCTGAATTAAATTTACCCCTTCCCATCGATTTTAGTTCACTGATTCCTAAGATGCTAATGTTCATTCTTGCCATATCCTGCTTGACCACATCCAATTTACTTTAAACCATGGACTTAACATTCCAGGTTCCTCTGTAATATTATTATTTGCAAGATCAGCTTTTACTTTTACGACCTGACACATCCACAGCTGAAAGTCATTCCCGCTTTGGCCCAGCCACTTCATTCTTTCTGGGTCTCTAGTAACGCCTTCCTCTCTTCTCCAGTAGCATATCGGATACATCCACACCTGGGGGGCCCATTTTCTAGTGTCATATCCTTTTGCCTTTACATATTGTTTATGGGGTTCTTGCAGCAAGAATACTGGGGTGGGTTGTCATTTCTTCCTACAGCAGACCATGCTTTGTCAGAACTCTCCAGTATGACCTGTCCATTTTGGGTGGCCTTGCATGGCATGACTCAGCTCATAGCTTCATTGAGGTATACAAGCTGTTTCGCCACAACAAGGCTGTGACCCATGAAGGGGCCAATCTTTATTCAAAGTCTATTTCTCAACTTTTAATTAATTTTCCTTCATATCTTTCTGAACTTCTCTTTGAAAACTAGAAGTTAATCCATAGAGCAAAGCAAGAACATAGAAAAGTAATAGGAAAACAAGTATTCAGTGCAGAGCTAGACTCAAATCCCAGCTCTAAAATTTACTAGCTGTGGTCTTCAACCCATTAATTAATCTTGGAACTTGACTTTATCAGCTAAATTTTGGAATGACCTATTATTAGGGTTTTACAGAGGCCAACTAATGTTTATGTGTTAACTCATTGCCCAGTATGTAATAAGTACTCATTAAATTAATTAACTTCAGAAAGGGGCACGCACGTATATAAGGCAATGACATTTTCCTCTTGTATTCTCTGTAAATAATTCTATGCATAGAGAGAAAGAATGCAAACTCATTTATGCTGTTCACTGAAAATTTAACCTGAGTTTGTGAAGAGATGCTGCTGCTGCAAAGTCGCTTCAATCGTGTCCGACTCTGTGCGAGCCCATAGATGGCATCCCATCAGGCTCCACCATCCCTGGGATTCTCCAGGCAAGAACACTGGAGTGGGTTGCCATTTCCTTCTCCAATGCAGAAAAGTGAAAAGTGAAAGTGAAGTCGTTCAGTCCTGTCCGACTCTTAGCGGCCCCGTGGACTGCAGCCTACCAGGCTCCTCTGTCCATGGGATTTTCCAGGCAAGAGCACTGGAGTGGGGGGCCATTGTCTTCTCCAGAAGGGATGCTAATCAGCTGTTAAAGTGTTAGAAGTGTGTTACCTTTCTATTAAAAACTAAACCAATAGCACTAACACAATACTGATGTTATAATTTTGATACAGTTGCTACAATGACACCAATTCAGATTCTCAGGTGTCTCCTTTTAAAAACTTACTGTTGCAATTCCATTCTTAAAGTGTACATGCCATATTATTAGTAATTGGATTCTAAAACTTCAGTAAAATGGAATATAAAATGCAACTCAAATAAAGTATCCTTTAACTTCATCTCCCATGATATAGAAGAAACATTTTTTAATAGTACCTTTATTATTTCAGTATATTCTTATGAGCACAGCTTTCAATGTTAGTCCCAAATGTATCACTGTGTTCCATTTTTATATTGTAAGATAATATGGAAGGTAAGACTGATCTGTATACCTCCAGATTCATAGTAAAATGAGGAGGTGTAATTTCTCATGAGTGATGATTTTACTAGAGACTGCAGTTTTCATAAAACATCTGGATTACAATAGCTAAACTGGTTTTGATTTTTCTTAGATGTAAATATAATATCCATATGTAGCATAACAAGATTTTCAGCTTTTCTTTCTTTTTGTCAGCCCCTGTAGTTGTTGAATAAATCAAGAACTGTTTACATTTTGTTCAATGTTCAGCTTCATTTTCATCTAGTTTAACATGTGTGGTGAATGTAATGTATTCATTTTTCAAGAAAATTTTCTATTCTTCTGACACCATGCATGATTCAGCAAGACACCATCAAAGTCAATGATAGCTTTGCTGAACTGTCCTTCTATCACAATCTGAATACCATAATAGTCCTATAAAGTAGCTAACATTTTTTCTCTTCCATGCCAGTAATCCATTATATAATGTTTCCATACAGCTCATATCTTAAATCATGCCTTCTTTACTAGCATAATCTTTTTTGGACAGACTCTTAACATTTATACCTGTGAAGCTATCTTGCTGCACATCTGACCTTAATCTAATTCCTCTTAAACCTCACTTTAGCCTACTTCTTAAACAACCAAAGTCATTTAAACTATCAGTGTGGGCTACTGCTTGTCCATCAGTGCTAAAAATTGTAATCACACTGGGCAGTCCTTGCTTATACCTAACCTTTTATTGCTACAAATCTTACCCGACTTCAAACTTTTGGTTTTGTGTTCCCAATTTTAATCATATTTCTGGTTCTTGGGATTTAGTTATTTGTTTTTACTAACCAACTCATATAAAAGAATCTGTTGCTCTCTCTACATATAATATCTTCTTGATGCTTACAGAGCCAAAGCTTAACACCAACCATTAGATAATACCTTATTAGTTAGAGAAGTTAGAGAAATAGCTCTGTGTGGGAGGGCTATAGGACATGCAATCAGTGTTCATTCAGGCGATATTTCCTTTTTTAATGATATGCCCAAAATATTGACCACTTTTCACCCAAATTTGAGAGCAATGAAAATACTGCCTACACATTTGTTGCAATAGTGTGAGGTCCTATCGTGTGCCAAGCAGTGAACTAGGTGCCCGGGATACAGTGATCACTAACAGACATGATTTCTGCCTCCTAGTTCACAGTTTATTTGGAGAGATGGATAATTAAGTGTGAGATTACAATACAGTATGATAAAATCCAGGCTCCCCTTGGTGGCTCAGTGGTAAAGAATCCGCCTGCCAATGTAGGAGACATGGGTTTGATCCCTGGTTTGGGAAGAATCCCTGGAGAAGGAAATGGCAACCTACTCTAGTATTCTTGCATGGGAAATCCTGGACAAAGTAGCCAGGCGGACTATGGTCCATGGGGTCACAATGAGTTGTACGTGACTGAGTGACTAAACAGAAGCAACAGTGATAAAACGTATTTGTTGGTGACAACATGAAACACTCAGACGAATGTTCCTAAAGTACAAATGTAAGCTCTGAGAGATAATTAGGTGTTAGCTCAGTGAAGCAGCAGTGGTATGAGCATTTCTGAGAGAGGAACCATCATGTGCAAAAGGACTGAGGATTTTTGTTCACTTGCTTTTGCTTTCTATAAATTGAAGTCTTGTTGCATAAAATACTAGAATCATCCCATAGCCTTAATATTACATTTTTTCCACTTTGGAGGGCAGCCTATTGGATTGAAAGCAATCACAGTGTCAGAAACTATAGAGTTGTCACATTAGTTCTGTCACTGGGCAGGTTCAGGAGTGTGGCATGACTTTCTATTGCCTCATTTTCCTCATCTTCACCCTGCCATCTTGTATTGTTACAAGAGAATGCACTTACAGACTTCTCGGTGTCACAGAATTAGAATGAACACATCTGTAGAGACTTGATTAGTTTTCTTTCTAGTTGAGATGTAAAACATGCACTGGATGATGAAGTTCTGGTGTGCATGCCAGGCACGAATAAATAGGCAGGTACCACCCAGAGCATGGATTCCTCTTGGTGGCTAGGAAAACTGCCATTTGAAAAGGAGGCTTTCATTTAGCCAACATATGAAGCTAGATATTCTTGATTTTCACAGATCTCAGAAAGAATACTAAAAATGGGGCACTTTTTTTTTTTTTTGCTTGAAAAACCGCCTTCAAATTTTAAAAAAAGCCAAAAAACCTAAATCTAAATGGAACAGGGTATCAGATCTGACATTTTCTGTTGTCCCAGAATTAGTTAACAGGAGTCAAAGCTGAGACATGAAGTGACAGTTACTACAAATTCTACAGAGAATTACAAACAATTGGGATTAGATACCACTTCTTATGAATAAAATATGGTGAAAGTGACAAGGTGTCGCACCCCAAGTTTTGACTGCAAGAAGACTCTGGCTTCTGTTTTACTTACTCTCTCAATTTTTATCTTGCTGTCTATGAGGAAAGCTAGCTACCTAGCTGCAAGCTGCCCACAGAGAGGCCCTCAAGACAAGGATCTGATATCTGCAGTCAACAGACAATGAGAACATGGTCCTGAATTGTGTCCCCTCCCCAAACTCATATGTTGAAGACTTAACTCTCAGAACCTCAATTGTGACTGCATTTAGAAGCAGAGTCTTTTCAGAGGTAATTAGGTGAGGTCATTCAGTCAGTTCAGTTCAGTCGCTCAGTCGTGTCCGACTATTTGCACTCGCCAGGCCTCCCTCCATCACCATCTCCCAGAGTTCACTCAGACTCACATCCATCGAGTGATTGATGCCATCCAGCCATCTCATCCTCTGTCATCCTCTTCTCCTCCTGCCCCTAATCACTTCCAGCATCAGAGTCTTTTCCAATGAGTCTTTGAATGACGTAGCCAGAGTACTGGAGTTTCAGCTTTAACATCATTCCTTCCAAAGAACACAAGGACTAATCTCCTTTAGGACGGACTGGTTGGATCTCCTTGCCGTCCAAGGGACTCTCAACAGTTTTCTCCAACACCACAGTTCAAAAGCATCAATTCTTTGGTGCTCAGCTTTCTTTATAGTCCAACTCTTACATCCATTCATGACCACTGGAAAAACCATAGCCTTGACTAGATAGACCTTTGTTGGCAAAGTAATGTCTCTGCTTTTGAATATGCTATCTAGGTTGGTCATAACTTTTCTTCCAAGGAGTAAGCATCTTTTAATTTCATGGCTGCAATCACCATCTGCAGTGATTTTGGAGCCCAGAAAAATAAAGTCTGACACTGTTACCACTGTTTCCCCATCTATTTCATATGAAGTGATGGGACCAGATGCCATGATCTTCGTTTTCTGAATGTTGAGATTTAAGCCAACTTTTTCACTCTACTCTTTCACTTTCATCAAGAGGCTTTTGAGTTCCTCTTCACTTTCTGCCATAAGGGTAGTGTTATCTGCATATGTGAAGTTATTGACATTTCTCCTGGCAATCTTGATTCCAGCTTGTGCTTCTTCCAGCCCAGCGTTTATCATGATGTACTCTGCAAAGAAGTTAAAAAAGCAGGGTGACAATATATAGCCTTGACATACTCCTTTTCCTATTTGGAACCAGTCTGTTGTTCCATGTCCAGTTCTAACTATTGCTTCCTGACCTGTACACAGGTTTCTCAAGAGGCAGGTCAGGTGGTCTGGTATTCCCATTGCTTTCAGAATTTTCCACAGTATGTTGTGATCCACACAGTCAAAGGCTTTGGCATAGTCAATAAAGCAGAAATAGATGTTTTTCTGGAACTCTCTTGTTTTTCCATGATCCAGCAGATGTTGGCAATTTGATCTCTGGTTCCTCTGCCTTTTCTAAAACCAGCTTGAACATCAGGGAGTTCACGTTTCACGTATTGCTGAAACCTAGCTTAGAGAATTTTGAGCATTACTTTACTAGAATGTGAGATGAGTGCAATTGTGCAGTAGTTTGAGCATTCTTTGCATTGCCTTTCTTTGGGATTGGAATGTAA
>SJYQ01006340.1:883419-918724 GCA_006410935.1 Redunca redunca
CACCTCCACTAGTTTTGTTCATAGTGATGCTTTCTAAGGCCCACTTGACTTTAAATTCCAGGATGTCTGGCTCTAGGTAAGTGATCACACCATCATGATTATCTTGGTCATGAATATCTTTTTTGTACAGTTCTTCTGTATATTCTTGCCACCTCTTCTTAAAAGCTTCTTCTTCTGTTAGGTCCATACCATTTCTGTCCTTTATCGAGCCCATCTTTGCATGAAATGTTCCCTTGATATCTCTAATTTTCTTGAAGAGATCTCTAGTCTTTCCCATTCTGTTGTTTTCCTCTATTTCTTTGCACTGATCTCTGAAGAAGGCTTTCCTATCTCTTCTTGCTATTCTTTGGAACTCTGCATTCAGATGCTTATATCTTTCCTTTTCTCCTTCGCTTTTCACTTCTCTTCTTTTCACAGCTATTTGTAAGGCCTCCCCAGACAGCCATTTTGCTTTTTTACATTTTTTTCCATGGGGATGATCTTGATCCCTGTCTCCTGTATAATGTCACAAACCTCCGTAGTTCATCAGGCACTCTATCTATCAGATCCAGTCCCTTAATTCTATTTCTCATTTCCACTGTATAATCATAAGGGATTTGATCGAGCTCATACCTGAATGGTCTAGTGGTTTTTCCCTACTTTCTTCAATTTCAGTCTGAATTTGGCAATAAAGAGTTCATGATCTGAGCCACAGTCATATCCTGGTCTAGTTTTTGCTGACTGTATAGAGTTCTCCATCTTTGGCTGCAAAGAATATAATCAATCTGATTTCGGTGTTGACCGTCTGGTGATGTCCATGTGTAGAGTCTTCTCTTGTGTTGTTAGAAGAGGGTGTTTGCTATGACCAGTGCGTTCTCTTGGCAAAACTCTATTAGCCTTTGCCCTGCTTCATTCCATATTCCAAGGCCAAATTTGCCTGTTACTCCTGGTGTTTCTTGACTTCCTACTTTTGCATTCTAGTCCCCTATATTGAAAAGGACATCTTTTTGGGGTGTTAGTTCCAAAAGGTCTTGTAGGTCTTCATAGAACCATTCAACTTCAGCTTCTTCAGAGTTACTGGTTGGGGCATAGACTTGGATTACTCTGGTATTGAAAGGTTTGCCTTGGAAATGAACAGAGATCATTCTGTTGTTTTTGAGATTGCATCCAAGTACTGCATTTCAGAGTATTTTGTTGACCATGATGTCTACTCCATTTCTTATAAGGGATTCCTGCCCATAGTAGTAAATATAATGGTCATCTGACTTAAATTTACCCGTTCCAGGCCATTATGGTTTGCTGATTCCTAGAATGTCGATGTTCACTCTTGCCATCTCCTGTTTGACCACTTCCAATTTGCCTTGATTCATGGACCTGACATTCTGGGTTCCTATGCAATATTGCTCTTTACAGCATCGGACCTTGCTTCTATCACTAGTCACATCCACAACTGGGTGGTGTTTTTGCTTTGGCTCCATCCCTTCATTCTTTCTGGAGTTATTTATCCACTGATTTCCAGTGGCATATTGGGCACCTACTGACCTGGGGAGTTCCTCTTTCAGTATCCTACCATTTTACCTTTTCATACTGTTAATGGGGTTCTCAAGGCAAGAATACTGAAGTGGTTTGCCATTCCCTTCTCCAGTGGACCACATTCTGTCAGACCTCTCCACCATGCCCGCCTGTCTTGGGTGGGCCCATGGGCATGGTTTAGTGTCATTGAGTTAGAAAAGGCTGTGGTCCTAGCGTGATTAGATCGACTAGTTTTCTGTGATTATGGTTTCAGTGAGGTCATTAGCATGGACCTAATACAGGTGAACCAAGTCCTTATAAAAAGAGGAAATTTGAATATAGATACAGAGGGAAAAGGATGTGAAGATAGTGGTAGAAGACCAAGGGCTGATAAAAAGCCTCTTCTCACAGACCTGGGCAGGAACCAACTCTGCCAACACCTGGTCCTCGGACTTTTGGCCTCTAGAACTGTGAAAAAGTAAAAGCTTTTGTTTAAACTACCAAGACTGTTGTACCTAACAAACTAACACACCTCCCGACAACCATGTTTCTGTGCCTGTCAGTAGATCTTTTGTAGCCTGTCAAAAGTCAGAAGACTAAATTTGGAAAAAGGTCCCCCCTCAGACTGAGACTTGCGAGATTGTTACAGATGTACTGGAAATAGGAAAGTCAGGAAAGGGAATCTAGTGTGTGGTGAAAACGATGGATATATATTAGTTGTGGTATAAAGATGTAAGTGATTTCATCCAAAGGCATCATGGATATTTGAGACTGGGCTTTAAGAGTGAGGTCCCTTCACAATGATAGAAGCATCTCTATCTTGAGAATACATTACATATTTGATATATAAAATATATAGCTGATAATATTAATGTGGAAGGAATAAAACTTTGGAAAATAGCATAAAAATGGAAGAGAGTATCTTCCTCTCTTCAGTGATACAGGAAAATCACTTTCATGACCAAGGAAGAAAAGCCAAGAAAGGAGAAGTCCTAGAAGTGAGATAGCTACAAATATATCTTGAAACCAAAGGGAGATGACCTAATCTTGAAGCTAACAGAAAAAGCTGAAAATAGATTTCTGTTTCTTTGTCTAGTTGGGTATATATACCAGAATCTTCTCCACTTCCCTTCTTTCATTAGCAGTCTTTGAAAGTTCCTCCTTATTGCTTTGAGGGTGCATTTTAACCTCAACCAGAATTTCTACCCCTCCTACCAGCTGGCCAAAGCCAAGTCCCACATCTGCTATGTGTATGTCATCTCTCTGCTCTGTCTCATTATATCTCCTTATTACCTCCCCTTACACACAGTTTGTGCATGCGTGCTTACTTGCTCAGTCATGTCTGACTCTTTGCAACCCTATGGACTATATCCCACCAGGCTCCTCTGTTCATGTGACTTCCCAAACAAGAATACTGGAGTAGGGTGCCATTCCCTTCTCCAGACGATCTTCCTGATCCAGGAATTAAATCTGCATCTCCTGCATTATAGGTGGATTCTTTACCATCTGCCACCAGGGAAGCCTATATATAGTTTACTATTTCTAATTCCACGGGCTTCCCTCATAGCTCAGTCAGTAAAGAATCTGCCTGCAGTGCAGGAGACCCAGGTTCGATTCCTGGGTCAGGAAAATCCCCTGGAGAAGGAAATGCTAATCCACTCCAGTATTCTTGCCTAGAAAATCCCATGGACAGAGAAGCCTGGTGGGCTACAGTCCAAGGGGTTGCAAGAGTTGGACATGACTGAGTGACTAAACCACCTAAACCACCACCATTTCTAATTCCATACCTCAAAAAAGTAATATATGCTAAATTTGAGTGTGTGCCATTTATATTATTTTCTGTACATTTCTGTGTCTGAAATATTTCATAATTTATAAACTCAACCAACATAAAAAGTATTTGGGAGCCATGGAAAATAATGATTTTTTTTTTTTTATAAAAAAGGAATTGTTCAAATTCTACTGTCTGTTGGGAACCACCATAAAATGATGGCAAATATCTTTTCGGCCTTTTTCTATATATGTCTACATATAATTATTTTATTGAGTGTTTATATTATTCATATTGGTATTATCCTTTATAATATAGTACAACCTACTTTTCTCATGTAAAATTCATACTGAAACATTATGTTTTTATAAATATTTTGATTATATTCTGAGCATGGTCTTTGAAGGCTACATGTTAAGTCTTTGCATGCCCAAGTTTATATATTCAGTCTGCTACTATTGGTCAGTCTGCAAGGAGATCAAACAGTCTGTCCTAAAGGAAATCCGTCCTGAATATTCATTGGAAAGACTGATGCTGAAGCTGAAACTCTAATACTTTGACCACTTGATGCAAAGAACTGGCTCACTGGAAAAGACCCTGATGCTTCGAAAGATTGAAGGCAGGAAGAGAAGGGGACAACAGAGGATGAGATGGTTAGATGGCATCACAGACTCGATGGACATGAGTTTGAGAAAGCTCTGGGAGTTGGTGATGGACTGGGAAGCCTGGTTTGTTGCAGTCCATAGGGTCTCAAAGAGTCGGATATGACTGAGTCACTGAACTGAACTGAACTGACTATTGATCATGAAAGTGATCTTCCTGTGTCATAGAAATGCTTATTTTTATCACACTCTATCTTTAAGATAAATAACTAGAAGAAGATAAAAATGTTGTAAGAAATTTTATTTGTCAGATAGTTCTCCAGAAAAGTTGTATAAGCAATTTGAGAAGAACTGGCATATTAACAATATTCATGCTTCCTGGCAGAAACATAGATCTCTCTAATTTTTTTATTTGACTTTGGTGTTCTGAGGTATTATTTTATAGATTTTTATGCATGTTTTATACAGTTTTTCTGTGCATTTTTAATATTCCTCTTCAAGATAGAATTTTCCTTGCACTTTCTCTCTACAATCAAAACCCAATCAAGACATTCTTCAGAAAATGAACACAATATTCTACANTTTTTATGCATGTTTTATACAGTTTTTCTGTGCATTTTTAATATTCCTCTTCAAGATAGAATTTTCCTTGCACTTTCTCTCTACAATCAAAACCCAATCAAGACATTCTTCAGAAAATGAACACAATATTCTACAATAGAAAACTTAGCTTCTTAACCCTTTAATTGTAGAATGCTTCTCAACTATATTTCTTCAAATGACAAGCTGTACTACTTCTTACTGCTTTTTCTCTCTGCATTCTCACTTCTGGAGTCAAAGCTGTAAGACTGTATAAAAACTGTGAAAGACTATTTTGAAAATACTCTTCTAACATTGGACAATGGTGTTAGTTTTCTTTATTCTTTCCCACACAAGAAAATAGCCTTCCTGTTTAACATGTTATATATTGAAGGAAATGTCACATCTTTGGATTTAAGGATGAATAATCTAAGCCAGAAGTAAAATCAAAAAAGAGCATTTCCTTATATTTTATCCCAACAATATTTCATGCATCTCCAAAAAAGCTAAAATACAAGCAAAATAGAAACACTAGTTAAACAGATGAATGAATACTCTAGAAATTTAGCAGTTACAGGATGTAATTTCCCACAGCATACATGGATTTTCTCTGATAAGAAAGTTGATCCTATTAATGCTATACATATCACAGTACCTCTTAGCAGATTACTTTGAATTTTTGGAAGATGAAAGAAATGACCTTTTTACTTCAAAATGTCTGTTTTAGCAGTCAGTATCAAACTGTTGAGTTCCATTTCAGACTTAAAGACAGGAAACAAACATGGGCAGCTTCAATCTTGAATTAAATTACTCATCAAAATTGACTTTTATTTCACTGTCTTATGATCTAAGTTATTATAATAAGCTTTCAAATTAAATCTCATCTAAAATTTAAAAGAATTTTTTAAAAGATCTTAAAATTAAAATATTAGTTGTAATTTAGTGTCTTATAAACTTATTTTTANAAGATGAATTCAGGCAATGACAAACATAGTAAAAAGATTTGTTATTTCTATTTCTGGTAAAGAGTTCTTTCACTTATCAGTAAAACAATGCTTCAGCATAGTTTCTTCCATTTTGTTCTTACCATAGTTTCAAAATACAAGTGACATGAAAAGGAAGGGACAGAAAGGCTAAAGAAACCCAGAAAGTATGGCTTTTATCTGAGAGCAGTGGTGAGTGGCCTGAATTTGTGTGTTGGAAACGTTCCCCCCGTGTTAGTTTGTATTCATTTCTCTTTTAAATAATTGTATTGCTAATACCTAGTTATTGATGGACAATCTCTTTATAATAACAAAATAACACAATAACGCTACTGCATTACTTAAATTCTTTAGTTTGGTTGGGAAAATAGCCAAAAATGGAATCAACCTGGAGGAAATTATAGCCCAGGGGCTAGTTTTGCAGAAACCTTACCTACAAAGGTAGTAGGAAATGTACTCCCTGTTTACCACCATCAAAGCTGAAGGGATTATTCTCAATGGAGAAAACAGTGACCTGAATGACCTGACTTGGGACCTGCTGCACACCTGCCAGTGATCATGGGACCTACCTGATGAACTCCTGAATCCAAAACAAGAAATATATTCAGAAAGACAAATCTACTTAGGCATCTTTTTGTATCATTCATAAAAAAAAAAATCTTTGGAAACTTCATGACTTCATTAAAAATACACATAATTTCTTCTTGGATTCCATCCAGTTTAAGGTTTTAATTGATTCCTCAAAAAGAGCCAGTTGTGGATATTCACTAATGGGCAAGATTGTTTCATGTTTTTGTTACCAGGTTTGTTTGCTTTATTCCAGTTGGTTTAAGGTTACTCTCAGTGTCATAAGCTTCTTAAATTCACCTGCTGTGTCAAGGATGAAAAGGATGCCACAGGCAGTCAATTCACAATTATATCCTTAAAATAAACTACTGGTAGCCCTTTTATACCCAGTATAGAGCATGGAGGTTGAAGTGCTCTCTCCCAAGCATGATTGCTTTCCTCCATTCTTGACTGACATGCGTTGGCAGATGAAATTGTACCACAGTGCAAGGAAAAAGAGAGGCCTTTCTTGCACACCATTGATCAGAGAGTACAGAATTCACCTCGACTCCTTTCTTGCACACATGCAACTTTAGTAATGAGAGCACTTCTGTGCAGATGAAGAGTTTATGTAGATGATGTGTTTCATGCAGGAAAGGACTCATTACAACACACAGCATCAGTGTTGTCCATTCAACTCCTGACTCATGGTCAGGCAGATTTTGAGATGTAGCAGATTGGGAGCATATGAGACTAGCTGTTGTGGAACAGAGGAGAGAAGGGAGGGAAGAGTAGAAAACATTTTCTCCTTAATATAATGTGAATCTAAAAAATAAAAAAAATGATTACCTGTACTGTGGTCTGCACTATGCATTATTTAATAAGACAATCTATCATAATTTAACAGACTCCAGTGTTTATATTCTACAAGCAACCTAGTGACACTCAAGTTGCTCATATGGAGTAACTAATCTGAAGCTCTGGCTTATCAATTGCCTTGACAATGATTTTTTACAACGATAATCAGTTAAGCATACCAGAGTTATATCGTGAATTTAGTACACTGAAATTTAAAGAAAACATTTTTGGCTCTATAAAATGTTTGAAATTGAATGTGTGTTTCCAAGCAAACATAGAAAACATTGCTATAAAAAACGTTTTTGGTCAAAATGTTGTTTCCTGCGGGGAGCGCTCCGCAGAAAGAGAGAGAGAGACAGTGGAACTTCCCTCAGCAGAGAGAGCTGAGGGGTCCCAAGGAGAGGTGAGTCTGCTGTCCGCCAAACCAGCCCCCCGGCGAGCGAGAGACAATCAGACGCGACAGGGGTTCCGTCTAGTGCGGTTCCACTTTATTGTTACAAACTCCCTGCTTATAAAGGCAAGCGGGGAGGGGTTTGCAAGGGAATCTCCATAGTTACACCAACCACGTTAAAGGTCAAGTCGTCATGTGCCATCATTATAATGGGAGTCTATGATGATCTACGTGCACAGAAATCAAGAGAACCAATCAGAAGTTTTGACAGACAGCATAGACTACGCCCCCATCTCTTCCGCCAGACGCCATCTTAATTTCCGTCCTCAATGCTAGCCTTTTTCTTTTTCAAGGTTTCCCGTGTAGGGCCCAACAGTTTCCGATGTAGTGATGTATCCACTTATAGAATTTATTATAGTATCTCATGGAGGTGAAAGTGACTTTGTCTCTCAGTATTTTCTTTGGTGCCATAATTTTTTTTTTTTAATTATTGTCTGGCCTGCCTCTCTTGCCTATTTGGTTACTTGGCCCTTCCATTGTAAACAAAAAATATATTTTATATTTCCAGCAAGTAAATGTAAATCACTAAAGGGAGTAAATTTATCTTGCCTTACCTGATTGTTGCAGTGAATTAAAAGGTTTATTTTTTATTTTTACCATTATTTCATTTTAGTCACATTTTTTGACAAATGGAAAGAGCTGTTTTAAGCTTTAGCTTTGTATGATCTGTATTATCAAATGGAATAGTTAATAATGCATTTGATGAGCATTAACATGAAAGCCAGCACACTGGCCACAATTAAAGCTTACCTCGTCAGCAGACACGAAAGAGAGGTGAGGAGCAGAGAGTCTAATGGCAAGTCTGTTAAGTGTGCTGCGGACAGAAGGCTTTTTAAATTTTTTAAAACAGTAAAAGCATCTGGTACCCAGTCTGAGAGAGAAAAATGTCCAAAAGCATTGCCATTAGGCTATAAATCACCATTGGAAAGAGTTAAGCTGTGTTTCCATAAATGGTTTTAAAAAATGACTGGGGTGATGCTCTTGGCCTTTTAAAAAGTGTTAGGTTATCATCTGACCAAAGGCCCTTTTTGAAACACTCTGAACTGACAAAATAGCATCCACTCTACACAGTTTTCAGACGATCAACTCTCCTAAGAATTAATCACATTGGCTGGCATGTTAAAGCTCACGGGATCCCTGTAAGATGTTTCCCATGAGTCTGCTTCCTATTTCACCTCCAGTCAGCAGGGGTAGAAATGAGAGGCTTACTGTGTTTCTCTGAAGAGCCCACCAGTTACATTGTTTTGGGTCACTAGTAAGTACTTTAGAAAAGCATTAAAATCTTCCCCTTGCAGTCAGAGGTAGGACTCCTATGGGATTCAGTTAAACCTTCAGTCAAGAATCTTTGAAATAAAGTAAAGATAAAATTACAGCAAAGACAAGTAATGCAAAGGACTGCTGTTTGACCTTACTGAGACCCGTATCCCATTGCTATTGTTGGCCTAGGTTTATTGAAGTATTCTTGTAAATAGATTAGAAACACAGATATTTGGCTTCAAGCTGGTGGAAGTAGGTGGTGTAGAGTATCAGTATTATGAGTATCAGAATTCTGGAATAATTCTGACATAAGTTCTAGCATCATCTAGGACCTGGCTACTGGTGAACCTCAATGTTGGAATTATATGGAATCTTGTTAGAAATGAAGAATCTCAGGCCCTTCCCAGACCTATTCAACCAGGACCTGTATTCTAAAATAATAATAATAATAATAATGTCCCCTGGATATTTAAGTGCACAATGAAATTTTAGAAACCTTACTCTGTATTGTCCCTACTTGATTTAAATGAACACATAACTTACTCTATGCTAGCCAAAAGCTTCTTTTAGTATTACAATTCAGGATTTCCTGTGCTTTTGCTCCTATTTCTTTTTAATTTTCACTGAATGCATAGAAGGGTTTCCTTGATAGCTCAGTTAGTAATAATTACTTAAACAATTTTTTTCACTTAAATTCTGGGGACTTCCCTGGGGGTCCAGTGGTTAAGTGGACCTGAGGGTCCATGCTTTCACTGTAAGGGACATAGGTTCAATCACTGGTTGAGGAAAAATAATTTTAAAAATAAATTTTGAACAAATTTTGCTGTCATAATGATCTGTATAACAAAATCAGAGTAAAATAGTTAGAGATAAAGCAGAGGATATAGGTGAACTATATTTTCTGAGTTATTTCTGAGAGTGTGTGTGTCACTGTTTAATCCTCTATGTTTTGTGTGCACTCATCTCCTAAGATAGTTGCAGTGTTTACTGATGATGATGCAGTAGTAGTAAATGGGATTACAAAATCTTCAGAACTAAACTAGGACTTTAGCTAAGAAACATAAACATGTCTTGGTAGATTTCATAGAGGTATATTTGTAATCAGTTAGCTCCTGTTTCTTAGTGAATAGAGAATAATTAAATTTAAATAGAGAATAAATTAAAAAAAAAAAAGATTCCTTGAAGAACCAGTTTTAAGGGGAAAAAGTTCGCCATAATATTGTTGTGTAGGGAAAGAGTCTTCTACCTAAGTTTTATAACAGTTGTATTAATCTTCAAGTTGGACTCAAAAAAAAACTAGTGTTTGGTGTCTTTCCATCGTATCATTAAACTAATAGTTATTTAGATTTTACTATATTTTACTTAAAAATAGTTAAACTGATTTTTCCACATTTCTATATGTATAGCATTGAGTATATTTTGAAGTGGATATTATAGATGTTTGTGAATAAGCATGTATGTACATCTGAGAAGTACTTGTAGATTATTTTCACACCATATAGACACCAATTCTGTATTTGTTAACTGTTCCTAACAGGTTTTAGTTTTCCAGAAGGCAAAATGCCAGCTCATAAGTCCACCCCATCTACTGGGTGACTTAAGATGAGAAATGAGGATAATGGTGAAAAATGAGGATAATGAATCCAATAAGAAAAGCCAAACACATTTATAAATAAAGTAAAATATCATGGATATTTTCTGTTAAAAGTCATATATATATTGTCAAATTGAATGTTGTTCTTGTTAAATTTAAAGCATTAGTCTTGCTCCATTTCCTGAAAGGATGAAAAGGGCAGCTGCATAAACCAGAGCTACCTGGGGCTTCTTAATACCGTATTTAGTTGGCTTCAGACTCTGCTTACCTCCCCCAGCCTCCCTGACCAGAAAGGCACCTAGATTTGTTAGAAATTTTATTCTTTTCTCCATACTCAAACTCTGAAAGCATTTGTATGTGCTGATAAAATAGGGAGTGATGCAAAGGAACTAGACAGATACCCAGGAGTCTCAACAATCACCAAGTCAAACCTCCTTCAGAATCAAGAATTGTCAAGTAGATATCCATTGTTTCCTATTCTATTACACTGCCATAAAAGGTAACTGTCCTCAATTCTCAATTATATTATTGTTCCAAATTACTTACAATCTATTCTTGCGAGGGGTGGGGGCGGAGAGAAAGAAAACTTGTATTTTCTTGCCACATATCCCTGTATCAGCCTTGATTATATGATTTAGTTTGGCCAATGAAATGTGAGCAAAAGATGACAAATGCTATTTCCAAACTCTCTCTCTTTAGAGGATACAAATGTTCTCTCTCTGTTTTATTGACCATGAGAGTGTACCTGAGTCCTAGAATGAAGAAATGGAACAAAACTACAGCTAAAGTATGACTTACGTTGTACATAATGTGAAGGAGAAATAGGCAAATTTTTTGTTAGACATTGAAAATTTGAATTGTTTGTTATTGTAGAATGATCTTGTCCCCTCAGACTGATAAGGACAGCCATTCTCTGTCACTCTCAACTAATTTCTCTTCCCTTTAGTGCTCTCCTCACTCTTGCTCTCATGTGTTCTTTCTTTCTTTTATAAATATGTAATATTTTCAGTTCAGTTTAGTTGCTCAGTTGTGCCTGACTCTTTGCAACCCCATGGATTGCAGCACGCCAGGCTTCCCTGTCCATTGTCAACTTCCAGAGCTTGCTCAAACTCATGGCCATTGAGTTGGTGATGCCACTCATCCATCTCATCCTTTGTTTTCCCCTTCTCCTCCTGCCTTCAGTCTTTCCCAACATCAGGGTTCATATCCTACATGATCTGTCTGCTCTATAAGAGCTCTCTTCAATGACAGCACTACTATGTGTCAATAGGCAGTATCCTAACATGCCCTGCATTGCAGAGACAGTGTGTAACAGTGCAATGCAAGATAGATGAGGAAGGTAAAAAGAGTCCTTTGGTTACATATTTGCCAATTTGGATTGTAAATCAAATTTTCAGTTCAGTTCAGTTCAGTTCAGTTTCGCAGTCATGTCTGACTCTGCCACTCCACGGACTGTAGCAGGCCAGGCTTCCCTGTCCTTCACCAACTCCCGGACTTACTCAAACTCATGTCCATCGGTCGGTGATGCCATCCAGCCATCTCATCCTCTGTTGGCCCTTTCTCCTCCCACCTTCAATCTTTCCCAGCATCAGGGTCTTTTCAAATGAGTCAGACCTTCGCATCAGGTTGCTAAAGTATTGCAGTTTCAGCTTCAGCATCAGTTCTTCCAGTGAATATTCAGGGCTGATTTCCTTTAGGATGGACTGGTTGGATCTCCTTACAGTCCAAGGGTCTCTCAAGAGTCTCTTCTAACACCATAGTTCAAAAGCATCAGTTCTTTGGTGCTCAGCTTTCTTTATACTCCAACTCTCACATCCACACATGACTACTGGAAAAACCATAGCCTTGATTAGATGGACCTTTGTTGGCAAAGATATGTCTCTGCTTTTTAATATGCTATCTAGGTTGGTCATAACTTCTCTTCTGAGGAGCAAGCGTCTTTTAATATCATGGCTGCAGTCACCATCTACAATGATTTTTGAGCCCCCCAAAATAAAGTCTGTCACTGTTTTTACTGTTTCCCCATCTATTTGACATGCAGTGATGGGATCAGATGCCATGATCTTAGTTTTCTGGATGTTGAGTTTTAAGCCAACTTTTTCACTCTCCTCTTTCACTTTCATCGAGGTTATTTAGTTCTTCTTCACTTTCTGTCCTAGGGGTGGTATTATCTGCATGTCTGAGATTATTGATATTTCTCCTGGAAATCTTGATTTCCAGCTTTGTTTCATCCAGCCCAGCATTTCTCATGATGTACTCTGCATGTAAGTTAAATAAGCAGGGTGACAATATACAGCCTTGACATGCTCCTTTTCCTATTTGGAATCAGTCTGTTGTTCCATGTTCAGTTTAACTGTTGCTTCCTGACCTGCAAACAGATTTCTCAAGAGGCAGGTCAAACGTTCTGGTATTTCCATATCTTTAAGAATTTCCCAGAGTTTGTTGTGGTCCACACAGTCAAAGGCTTTGGTATACTCAATAAAGCAGAAGTAGATGTTTTTCTGGAACATTCTTGCTTTTTTGATGATCCAACAGTGTTGGCAGTTTGATCTCTGGTTCCTCTCCCTTTTCTAAATCTAGCTTAAACATCTGGAAGTTCACAGTTCATGTACTGTTGAAGCCTGGCTTGGAGAATTTTGAGCATTACTTTACAAGTGTGTGAGATGAGTACAATAGTGCAGTAGTTTGAGCATTCTTTGGCATTGCCTTTCTTTAGGATATAACATTTTACATATACATATATTTTTATTTGCCACCTGACAAAGAGCTGACTCATTGGAAAAGACCCTGGTGCTAGGAAAGATTGAAGGCAGGACGAGAAGAGGGAATCAGAGGATGAGAAGGTTGAATAGTATCATTGACTCAGTGGACATGAGTTTGAGCAAACTCCAGGAGATAGCGAAGAACAGAAGAGCCTGGTGTGCTGCAGTCCATGGGGTCGCAAAGAGTTGAACAGAACTTAGCCACTGAACAGCAACATTACTTTTATTGTTTCTGCTTATGTATGTAATGTTATGACTTCTATTGAGACTTCAGTTTTGTTTTTGTTTTTTGTTTTGTCTCCTTTGTCTTTCCCCTCCTAACACCTACTACCAATCCTCTGAGTCATTAAAATTCCCAAGAGTACATCATTTTATTATCCTTATTGAATGGAATTCTCATGCCCACCCAGTTAGTTGGCTACTAGTCAGCCTTTGTATTGGTATATATGAGAAATCTGCTGTGGCATGCCATTTACTATGTGGATAATATTTTGGTAGCAACTTCCATGATTGAAAAAAATGTTGCATACCTTTAACTGTTCTTAGAAATAATGAATATTATTATTTCTCTGTCTTGAAGGCTTTTTCAAAACATTAGTATCTGTTAATGGAGTAATTGTACTATAGTACCATGGAATTTATTAAGGAAATCCAAAAGTAATCAGAAGCTATAATAAAATTGCTATGTTATGAGTCCATCTAATCCTTAAAACCACCTTTCAGGTTCACAATTCTTAAAACTTCAGTAGATATGGATGCCAATTTCAAGAAACATCTGTGAGAATAATACATCCTGAGTTATTTTTGTAACTTAGAGTATTCATCCTGCACAGGAAAAATAGCTTCAGTGTTCTTTCATTTCTGTTCAGTTTTCAAAAATTAATTTTCCTTTGCAGGCCTGTTTCATTTAGTTTCAACATTACAGAAACCAAAGACTCAAAATACTTCTAAGAAAAACTCTCAAAAAAACTGTGAAGTTTATAATGGCAGCAAAGGGAGTAGGTGTGTGATCTTCACTTCTCTGAATTTCAGTGCTCAAAATCATAACACAAATTAGATTCTGTATTCAGTATAGCTGACTCTTATTTTGATGACATCCTATATTCCCCTAATTCAACCTCTACAATTACAGGCTAACTCTGTAAACTTAGTCTTCCTCAGGGGCAATTTTAGCCTATTAGACTGAATGGTGTCTTATACTTTTCATCTTAAACTCATCATTCCCTTGTTCCAAATATAGATGGATATTTTCATTTTCATATTTGTTGTTGCTCAGTTGCTCAGTCTTTCTAACTCTTTGTGACCACATGGACTCTAATCTGCCAGGCTTGTCTTTCCATGCGGTTTTCCAGGCAAGAATACTGGAGTGGGTTGCCATTCACTTCTCCAGAGGATCTTCCCAACCCAGCGAATGAACCTGCATCTCATGCATCTCCTGGATTGGCATGTGGATTCTTTACCACTGAACCATCTGGGAAGTCCACATCATTCCCAACAAAACCCATTTACCCAACTAAATGCAATCCAATCTTAGTAAATCCTGATCATGCATAGTTTACTCATTTCAGTACTTTTTCATTTCTCACACTAAAATGAGAAATGTCTTCTTTTACTGAAAACACATCTTCAGTTCAGTTCAGTTCAGTCGCTCAGTCGTGTCCGACTCTTTGAGACCCCGTGAATTACAACACACCAGACTTCCCTGTCCATCACCAACTCCCGGAGTTCATTCAGACTCATGTCCATCGAGTCAGTGATGCCATCCAGCCATCTCATCCTCTGTCGTTCCCTTCTCCTCCTGCCCCCAATCCCTCCCAGCATCAGAGTATTTTCCAGTGAGTCAGCTCTTTGAATGAGGTGGCCAAAGTATTGGAGTTTCAGCTTCAGCATCATTCCTTCCAAAGAACACCCAGGACTAATATCCTTTAGGATGGACTAGTTGGATCTCCTTGCAGTTCAAGGGACTCTCAGGAGTCTTCTCCAACACCACAGTTCAAAAAGCATCAATTCTTTGGCATTCAGCTTTCTTCACAGCTTTCTCTCACATCCATACATGACTACTGGAAAAACCATAGCCTTGACTAGATGGACCTTTGTTGGAAAAGTAATGTCTCTGCTTTTCAATATGCTATCTAGGTTGGCAATAACTTTCCTTCCAAGGAGTAAACGTCGTTTAATTTCATGGCTGCAGTCACCATCTGCAGTGATTTTGGAGCCCCAAAAAATAAAGTCTGACACTGTTTCCACTGTTTCCCTATCTATTTCCCATGAAGTGATGGGACCAGATGCCATGATCTTCATTTTCTGAAGGCTGAACTTTAAGCCAAATTTTTCACTCTCCTCTTTCACTTTCATCAAGAGGTTTTTAGTTCCTCTTCACTTTCTGCCATAAGGGTGGTGTCATCTGCCTATCTGAGGTTATTGATATTTCTCCCAGCAATCTTGATTCCAGCTTGTGCTTCTTCCAGCCCAGCGTTTCTCATGATGTACTCTGCATATAAGCTAAATAAGCAGGGTGACAATATACAGCCTTGAAGTACTCCTTTTCTTATTCGGAACCAGTCTGTTGTTCAATGTCCAGTTCTAACTCTTGCTCCCTGACCTGCATATAGGTTTCTCAAGAGGCAAATCAGGTGGTCTGGTATTCCCATCTTTTTCAGAATTTTCCAGTTTTTTGTGAGAAAACACATCTTTCCTTAAAAATTTTTTTTCACATTAAGTTATTTTTTTGTTGACAAATTAGTAACAGAATAAGGTCTTATTTATGTCTAGTAAACCTAGGTACAACAGAAGTATACTTAACACAATGATTCTAAGGACATGTCTAGATTAATTAGATTAACAAATAAATAAATATTAATACCAGGTATTAATATAAATGTCATACTTAAGGAATGAGTTTATTTCATTGTGTTAATGCTATGGACTGAACTGTGTTCCCATTATTTCATATGTTGAAGCCCTAACTCCCAACATGACAGTATTTGGATATAGGGCATTATGGAGCTAATCATAGTTAAATGAAATCATAAGAATAGAGTCATAATCAATAAAACTGGTGGTCTTATAAGAAACAGAGGAAAGAGAGATTTCTGTATCACACAAAGAGGTCTTTTGAGCACATAGTAAACAGGTAACCACCTACAAGCCAAAAAAAATGAGGCCTCAGAATTAAACCTACTTATTGTCATATTGATCTTTGGATTTCCCAGGCTCTAGAACTATAAGAAATAAGTTTTCCCTATTAAAGCTACTTAATCTATGGTAATAATAATTTGCTTCCCAGGTGGCTCACTGGTAAAGAATCCACCTGCCAATGTAGGAGATGCAGGAGACATGGGTTCAATCCCTTGGTCAGGAAGATCTGCTGGAGGAAGAAATGGCACCCCACTCCAGTGTTCTTGCCTGGGAAATCCCATGGATAAAGGAACCTGGTGAGCTTCAGTCCGTGGATCCTAAAGAGTCAAACATAACTGAGCATGCACTCTCAAGGCAGCTTGAGCTGATTTAAATAATTAATCACTACTCTACCTTTCATCCCCCTTATACACAACCAGCTAGAGTGAATGCACTTGGTGGTGGTGGTATAGTCGCTAAGTCATGTCTGACTCTTGTGACCCCATGGACTGTAGTCTGCCAGGCTCCTTTGTCCATGGCATTCTCTAGGCAAGAGTACTGGAGTGGGTTGCCATTTCCTTCTCCAGGGGTCTTCCCAACCTAGGAATTGAACCCAGGTCTCCTGCATTGAAGGCAGGTTCTTTACGAACCGAGCTACGAGGGAAGCCCCAAAAGTCTCTTTAGACATTCTTAAACCAATGACATTGCAAAAATAGAACGTCTTGGAACATGTAGCAGAATACAAATTCATGTTAATATAGAAACAATAAAGGAGCAGATATAAGATTCTGCCAACAAGAGGTATGCGTCACCAGTGACAAGACTTATGTGAAAAGCCTTCAATCTGATGATTCTCCTGTTCTCCTTCCTTGGTTTTCAAAAGAAACTAGTGACTAGTTAGAATGGAAAAGGAAGAGTATATTTCTTTCTTCGTATTTTAAAGAAAACATTTGATATGTTCCCTCTAGTCTGATGAAGTTCTGGGTAGATGATATAGAAATAATTAGAAGAANGGGTATAAAATAAATACTAAAATATAGCAAGTATAGTGAAATGAAAAAAGTATATTGTCATTAAACTTTTCCATTCCAGTGATTTATATCAAGAGAAAATTGAGCTGTATAGTAAGATACTCAACAAATGAAAAACACGAATTTTACAGCTAGCACACTTACTTTTTCACATAAAGGCAACAGACTTACTGCTGTTGACACATTTAAACTTGGAAATTTTTCCCTTTTCAGAGAAATCTATTAGAGGACAATCCTCTAATAGAAAACCAAAATGATTGCATTGACATAAGAACTCATAATGAACAGTACACATAGCTATTTGTAGAATTAATTTTAAGTGAGACTTAAAAGGGAGACGCTATGATATATTCAGACCATCTAGTTATAGTACAACTATACCAAAAATAAGCAGAGAATATGAGAATAATATATGCAAAAATATGTTTTTGAGATTTATCAGTGGAAATAATGATTTTAATAGTGCTATTATAAAGCATTAGTATATGTAACATGTGGGGGGGAAATAGTCTAATTTGTTTTTATTTCTATAATAATTTTTTATTTCTATAATCCCCTGTGTTCTTTAAATCAGAATTCTAATCCATGCTCAGGAAGAAAATATATTTGGATCAGTACAAGTGATTAATTTCAAAATCTTATAGTACTAAATTTGAAGTAGAAGTATGAAATCAAGAGTATTTATTCTGATACACATTATATGTTCAGTTCAGTTCACTTCAGTCGCTCAGTCGTGTCCAACTCTTTGCGACCCTGTGAATCACAGCACCCCAGGCCTCCCTGTCGTCCATCACCGACTCCCAGAGTTCACTCAGACTCACGCCCATCGAGTCAGCGATGCCATCCAGCCATCTCATCCTCTGTCATCCCCTTCTCCTCCTGCCCCCAATCCCTCCCAGCATCAGAGTCTTTTCCAATAAGTCAACTCTTAGCACGAGGTGGCCAAAGTACTGGAGTTTCAGCTTCAGCATCATTCCCTCCAAAGAAATCCCAGGGCTGATCTCCTTCAGAATGGACTGGTTGGATCTCCTTGCAGTCCAAGGAACTCTCAAGAGTCTTCTCCAACACCACAGTTCAAAAGCATCAATTCTTTGGCACTCTGCCTTCTTCACAGTCCAACTCTCACATCCATACATGACCACAGGAAAAACCATAGCCTTGACTAGATGGACCTTTGCTGGAAAAGTAATATCTCTGCTTTTCAATATGCTATCTAGGTTGGTCATAACTTTTCTTCCAAGGAGTAAGCGTCGTTTAATTTCATGGCTGCAGTCACCATCTGCAGTGATTTTGGAGCCTCCCCAAAATAAAGTCTGACACTGTTTCCACTGTTTCCCTATCTATTTCCCATGAAGTGATGGGATCAGATGCCATGATCTTCATTTTCTGAATGTTGAGCTTTAAGCCAACTTTTTCACTCTCTACTTTCTGTATATATGTAATATTTACATGCAAGATATATACATATATTTATATATAAAATATAATATGTACATACTCAGAGGTTAAAGCGTCCACCTCCAATGCAGGAGACTCGGGTTCAATCCCTGGGTCAAGAAGATCCCCTGGAGAAGGAAATGGCAACCCACTCCAGTATTCTTGCTTGGAGAATCCCATGGATGGAGAAGCCTAGTAGGTTACAGTCCATGGGGTCGCAAAGAGTCAGACATGACTTAGCGACTTCACCTCACCTCATACTTATAGTGTGTCTATGTGTGTATATATATATACACATACATACATATAAATATAAATGTATTATGACTTTACCACCAAAAAACCTAGAAACAATGACCAACTCAGAAGTAATTAGAAGCTTTAGCACCTAGCATGTAGGCTGTAGTCTTGAAATACCACTTACTGTCAAAGTACTAGAGGTGCTTGGAAAAATATCTGAGAGTAGATCTGGAGCATATGTCCCAGCTAAACCTAGAACACTTTATTACAATGGCTGGTAATGAAGCATCAGAAATTACTAAGTTAGTGTATAACACTAGCATTACATCAGTTTGAAGAAGCTCCCACTGACTAAAGACAGGCTAATTTATACTTCAATAAGGATAATAAGTTTGACTTAAATTTATTGATAAGATATTTTTTAAACAGTTAAACAAGGAGAAAGTATATATCTTCTACCACTGAGTAACTAAATAATAGATGATGAGTATCTCTTTTAATAATATTTCTACTAAAAATAAGCAATAAATGATAGAATTGAAATATTACTAATATGGCAGCTTTTCAGTGGCTATATAGCATTTCTTAGTATGATCATACAATTATTTACTTTAATTATTTTATCAAATACTGTGTATTTACAAGGGAGAAGAACTGGCAACCCATTCCAGTATACTTGCCTAGAGAATTCCGTGGATGGAGGAGCCTGGTGGGCTGCTGTCCATGGGGTTGCACAGAGTTGGACATGACTGAAACAACTTAGCATGCATGCATGCATTGGAGAAGGAAATGGCAAGCCACTCCAGTATTCTTGCCTGGAGAATCCCAGGGACGGAGGAGCCTGGCGGGCTGCCATCTAGGGAGTCGCACAGAGTCAGACACGACTGAAGCCACTTAGCAGCAGCAGCAGCAGCAGCAGTGTATTTAAAAACATAAAAGTATGAAAGATACAACAAAGACTTGTGTTCTATCCCCAAGTTTAAGAAATATGTCAATAACTTTGAAATTCTCTATATGTCAGATGTCCCATTCTTTCTCATGGGTCATTTCATAGGTAAACTTGGCTGTTCTCAAAGTTCCTTGTTCTGTGCTATCTCCAAGATTTTATTTGATTTCTTTACATATATTATATATAGTTATTTTAAACTCTGTGTCTGAAAATTTCAATATCCAGTCTTGAGGCCTTGACATTATATGTCTAGTATTTCCATTTGACCATGAGATCATCTTGTAGCTTTTGTCATTTTTTTATCCCATGAGTCTAAAATTTTTGTGTCTTTATTTATGAAAATGCAGTTTGAAGCTTAGATTAAAGGTCACCTTTGTGGTGTAGCCTTAAAAACCTCAAGCTGAGAATTCATTTGAAAATGACACCTAAAGAAAATGTACCTGTGCTTGGAAAGGTGTCTGCCAAACTATTAACCTGGAATCATTTTCAAATGAATTCTCAGCTTGAGGTTTTTAAGGCTACACCACAAAGGTGAATTTTCTTATCACTCAGTCTTCAATGTCTACTTAAGAGTACATGGAAAAAGGAAAAATCAGTACAAACAGCCAAAAGAGCTACATTGAATACTGTGGTTGGCACTTTAAAATGTGAGTTACAGGGATATTGACTATGTTTTCTTGCCCTATAATACTGACAGCCTTCTTGTGCTTTATACGTTATCTCATTTTATCTTCAAACTACTCTAGACAGTCAACATTAGTGACATCTAGTCTAAAAAACTAAAGTTCATAGAATTCAGCTAACTTTTCCCACAGCTTTCTCAGTTTGTGCCTGGCTTTTCTGTCACTTCCCATTACTATAGGACTTGGAGGTGGTGTGGTTTCTCCTTAAGTCTCATTACCATTTTCAGCAGATCTCTCCTTTCTGCTTGCCTTTTTTTTTTTTTTTTTTTTTTAGTCCTTCAGAGTGCCTGATTTTAGACTAGTCTCCTATTAGTTCTCCATTTTGCTGTCATTCAAACTTTTCAAGGTTCTTTTCTTGGTTAGTAAATATCCTAGTCCCTAGTCTATTCCCTTTTCAACTTTTTGCCTGTCATTTTCCCATGACTTTGCCCTCCATTTTATTGATATGTTCAGTATTTAGCCTCTCAAAAATGTTATCTATAAGCACCCTCCTCTGGCCACTTCCATGCTCTCTTTCCAACTCACTTTAGCTTCTTCTCTCCAATAATTATTTTGCCTCCATTGAAACATCCTATCCCTTGACCCAAACTATTCTTCACTGTCATCTGCCTTATCTTCCTCTCAATTTTCTCTTTAACCATGCTAGCTTCCATGATTAATCACTCCCTTGTAGAAGCCCTCTACTCCTTTGCCTTTTTCTAGCGCTTTTAGAATTTGCCTGGCCAAAT
The DNA here is from genome assembly GCA_006410935.1 of Redunca redunca. NCBI lineage: Eukaryota > Metazoa > Chordata > Mammalia > Artiodactyla > Bovidae > Redunca > Redunca redunca. The sequence continues at coordinate 904,499 of SJYQ01006340.1, forward strand.
GCCAAACCTGATTAAGCTCATAATTCTGCTTACTCATGCACCTGAATATTTGAACATGCCTGGAGAGAAAACAGAACCACGCTGACTTTTTCGCACTTTAAATTTATTGTCACTAATCTTCAGTGCACACTCAAAAGTGCTAAGCAATCCTATAATTCCCCAGTAAATTTACTTGTCTACTCATCAAGATGATTCTTTCTTATTTCCCTCCTCTCAAACATCTTAAACCCTCTCATTTTCCTCATGGACAATCAGTAACATCAATTCTTGCTTTGCTGATAACACAGAAGCCACTAGGAGACAATTCTCTTGGCTTTTTATCATCAAATCTTTCAGACTACATTCACATGCACCCAGTGCTCATTGAACCTGTTAAGATGCTTTGCCAGCAAGCAGCAAAGCACTAAAATGTTAAGATAGGCTTTTTGACATTTCATTAAAGAAAACCAGAGATATGTGATTTCAGGAATGGTTAATTAAAAGTCAACCCACCCATTTACCCGCTGAATCCCATCTCCTTTTGTTTATTCAAGGATTTTTATCTTTCAAATAACCCATTTCCTTTGCATCAGCAATTTTCCCCTTTCTAATTAATTATTTCCCTTAACATACAAGTATGCTATAATATTACTTAGTTGAACAATTCTTCCTTTTGACCTGAAGATCCCCATCAATTACACCAAAGAAATAAAAAATTTGGAAAATGTTGTGTATGGTCATTGTCTTCACTTTCTCTTTATTCCCTTTGATCAGCTAAGTTATTACTGACAATCTACTTTTATCTAATTAAAATTATATTATTGTGGTTTACTCTCATCAAAAGTGTTACAAATGTGTTTTACTAAGTTCCATTGTCTTTCTCTTCTTACTTACATCTTTGTTATTTTACAATAGTATCCATTATTTCAATTAATACCAAATGGAATAAAAGAGGGCTAGGGAAGAGAATTAAAGAATAAGGGGAGGATAAATGAGTTTTTGGAAAAGATCAGCAAGATCCTTGGAAAGGTATAGAAAAGAGGGGTAAAGGGAAGACATCTTTATATGAGGGCCTGTCATGGCCATCAGCTTCAGAGTCATTGCCCTTTTATTGTCAAAACAGAATACTGTTTACATCTTTGTGGACTCCAATTTGTCCAGTAAAATGCCTTGTTTATAAGTAGATACAAAGTAGCTACTTTTCCATTTAAAGTTTTCAAATGCATTTTCAGAAAGATTAACCAAACATCACATGTGATTTGCACAATCTCTTGGTGAGGTTGGGGCTTCCCTGGTGGCTCAGTGGGAAAGAATCTGCCTGCAATGCAGGAGTCGTGGGTTCAACCCTTGGGTTGAGAAGATCTCCTGGAGGAGGGCATGACAACCCAATCTGGTATTCTTGCCTGGAGACCCCATGGACAGAGGATCCTGGTGAGGTACAGTCCATAGCGTTGCAAAGAGCAGACATGACTGATGTGACTAAGCATGTACCCACGTTGGTGAGGTAGACTAAAAAAAAAAAAAATAGTTATTTTTGTTTTACTACATGTGTGATTTGAGGCCAATCATTTACCTCTCTGCACTCTAATTTTATCATCAGTAAAATGAGTAAAATGTTGCTACCAGCATGGTAGCGTTAGTGAGGATTGAATTAATTTAGTACCTAGCACATAGCAAGGGTATTTATGTTATCTTTTAAGATGATTGTCATTATTATTTTAAAGAAAGGAAAACTGATATCCATAAAGGTTAGAATTACCCAACTGGAAAAAACAATGATGAGTTCCTGATCAAAATCCATGTGTTTTAATTTTTCAATGATCTTCTAATTTACCCTATTGTTGAATTCAGAGGGTATCACTTAGCATGGGTTTAAACATAAATTCAATTCCAAGCAAACTTTTATTTCCTTTAGGAGACTGATATTTGTCTTCTTTCCTGACAATGAGAATTAAAAAACTGATTAGCTTTACCTCTGTTCACTGGCTGCTGAGAAGCTGAATCAAATTTAAAGTGTAATCATAGCAATTATCTGTCTTTATTGCCTTTATCTTCATTGCTTTTATCCATGTCTTATTTGCATTCTGCTTTTCCCNTACAATTTGAAGCTTCCACCCTTGTGGCTCTTTATTTAGAGCTCATAATTGAAGCCACTATTTGTTTTCTCTGTCTGTGATGTCTTAATATATGCAGAATAGTTCTTCCAATTGTCAGTTACACAAGCCTTTTTTGTTTCTCAGGCTCAGCTGCTCTGGGGGACAACAGTCTTTCTTTTGAAGTGCTCACACCAGGGTCCTCCGAAATTAACACATTTGCCACAGAACTTCTACCTTTTTTCAATCCTCTGTCTCTTTCTAAATTGAGATACAATATACAGGGTAAAATGTATAAAGTACATTACTCAATTATGCAGTTTAGGAACTATTTGCATGTTTATATCCTTTTAGCCACCACTCAAATCAAGATATAAAATATTTCCAGCACTCCATAAGATTCCTTTGTGCCTATCTTGTCTACGCCACTGCCCCCAAGAGATAACCACTATTCTGGCTTCTATCATCATCATTTGATTTTGCCTGTTCTTGAACTTTCTTTAAATGAAATCATGCATAGACTATAGACATTTTTGTGCATTTAGCTTTTCACCCCACTTCACCTATCTATGAGATTCATTCCTGGTTTTTTTTTGTTTGTTTGTTTGTTTTTTTGGTGCCTGTGTTTGGCAGGTGTTATTTGTTTGCTTGCTAGCTACACCTAAATGGCTCTATTCAGTTCATACAGCAGATTATTTTAGTGTTATGTCCTAACCCATTGTATGAATATACCTCAATGTATATTTCCATTCTCCTTTTGATAGGCATCTGGCTTGTCTCCAGTGTGGGATTTTTGTGAATAAAGCCACTTTGAACACTGTATATTGGCTACAAATCCACCTGGGCACTTAGATGATGTAGAAGAGGTAAAATTATAGAAGCATCCATCCTTTCCATCTCTCCTGAGTTTTTATTATGAAACTCCTCAGTTCTTTGTCAAGCTATGAAAAAGAGACAAGTCTTACAAAAGAGGAAGAGAGGACCTAAAATATCAGTTAGAAGGATAGAATAGGAAAATTTCACTTGCTATGAAAAATATTGCTCTCCACAATTCCTTTATAATCACAAAACTAATGGACACTTTAGTGTTCTTCACACCCTGTTTTACTTTGTACCCACAATGTAATAGAGGAAAGAAAAGGCTTATTTAGCAGTGGCCATCTCTTATAGATTATTTTCCTCCCCAGTCCTAATTTATATTCCTTTCTCTTCGACATTGACCCTTACTCCTCTGCTTATCTGAGGCAGAGGTAGAGGATACCCAATGGTTTTCCTAATCTGATCTTATCTGGAGCTCACTGGCAATTTCTCTCTACTGTATGTACTGTATTCTCTATGCACAGAAGTTGTTCCCTTTCTTATCTTATGTAAACGGTGATATCTTACAGGAATGTGACTTTAAAGAATCCTACAGGTTTTCTTCAACCTTACAAACTTATCTGAACCATTTTACACGCATATAGTTATTTTGTTATTCACTGATACTGCTGATAGATTAAAATACATTAAAAAGAATTCAAAATGGTTTTCCCCTTTTATCTTACATTTTCTCTTTTTTATCTCGATGTATCATTTCTTATCAACTTTTTACAGAGATCTGATTTCTTATTCGGTTCATCACCACAATATCATTCTTTACTTACTTTATTTTGTATATGAGTTTTGCATTCTTATCTATTTTCTTTACAGGGATTCAGAATCTAGTATATAGTTCTCTGTTACAAACCAGTGAAAGAATATTAAAAAGTGGAGGTAGACAGGTGTGAAATATGTAAAACTGTTTTTCAGGATCTGGGAAAACTGAAGCATTTATATGTTGATAAACTTATGATGAAATACAGTTGCATTGCTACTTACAATATATTTTAAATATGCATTGGCTTTCAAGAAAGTTAGATAAGTATCCTCAGTTCTCCTAAGTCATATACCTAACCAACTCTGAGTAAATTCTGGATTTAGAAAGAAGCAGATTACCCAGACCAATTTCCCTACCTTAGTCAGCTCAGGCTGCTGTAACAAACTACCAAAGTCTGGGTGTCTTAAACAGCAGAAATTTCTCACTGTTCTGGAGAATGAGAAATCCAAGATCAAGGTACCAGTCAGTTAATATGGTTCCTGGGTGAGAGCTCTCTTCTTGGCTTGTAGACAGCTGACTTCTGGCTATGTTTTTACTATGTTCTGACTGGCTATTGCCGGGAACCAGCACGAGGAGTCCCGCCCAAGGCAAAGGTCATGAAGTTAAGGGGCCCGACAGGCAAAGGCTAGTTGGGCCTTAAGGTAGACTTGCTGGATCTGCTCGTGCATCTGCCCCAAAACCAGAGTCTGCCTGCCTCACTACATTATGCTTTTCGCTTATGCTTCTGACATTAACAGGGGCTGTCCCCCACCACCTTTTTCTGGAAAAAGTTAACTTAGAGCTCCAGCTAACAGTCTCCTGCATATAAAAGGAGTGTCTCAGCTCAAATCCCTCTGGTACCTTTCTAACTTGCCTGACAGGTCTGTCCAGACCTTTTACAACTGCACATGTGATTGCTCACAGCCTCCCAACCGGACCATGAGAGGCACAGGAAGCTTAAAACATCCTAGGAACGTAGGGGCTTGCGAGGAGTCAAAATCATTAGAATAGGACTGATTAAGGGTTTCATTGTTGAGCCAATACTTGCTGCCAAATTTGCATATATTTTATGTGTTGATATAGTTGGTATATAGAAAAAACAAGTAACAACATAGATCTTTAAGTACCTTCTTTGTTATAACCCACTGCACCTTTGTTCAACACGGATGTAACTTTATTTAGTGCTTTGAGGGTGATGCAGATTAAAGAAAAACACTTCAGAGGAAATAAGATTAACTTTAATTAAGGAAGAGAGCCATAAAGTGTTAACAGGCCTCTTGGCCAGACGATAATGTAAATCACCTGAGACCTTTTGTATTCGGAAAGATATGCAGAAAGAAAGCATGGTATCAATAAGGGTCAGGACTGCTGCCCCTGCATGACTCTGTATCTTCCATTATGTAAAACTTAGGGTATATAAGCACCTTTTGAAAATAAAGTTATGGGGTTTTTGCACAAGCTTGGCCTCCCCCGCATTGACTCTTTCTCTCTCTTTTTCCCTCTCCCTCCCTCTCTTTTTCAGGCTGATCCCTTGGAACACAGAGGCTCTCTGTGTCTACTTATTTGCCCAGGCTTCTAAAACCCACGTGAGAGGGAGCCCAAGGCGGGGTACCCTCCACTATTAAAGTGGGCACCTGTGGACTAATGTAGACAGTGCATGTTTCTTGTCTTGAGACTTTATTAACTTTCCATGTAAACCAAGGAATATCAGTCTCTTTTCTCCTCTATTTTTTCACTACATTATTCTTCTCTAATTTCTCTTTAAATTTCTAATTAATCTCTCTTTAATCATTGACTCCATCCCCACCTCGAATTACCCTGGATCCACCAGGGCTGGACCCTGGCAGATTATGTTCTTACACATCATCAGAAAAAAAGAAAGAGACAGAGAGACAGAGGCAAAAAAAAAAAGAGAGAGAAATTTCTTTCTCTTCTTATGAAACTACAAATCTCATTTTGAAAACTCCACAGATTAGAGTTGTTGCTCTAAGTGAATATTGTCATAAGGGTCATTCACTCAGCTGCATTGATGGGCAGCCTGGTTGTGCCTGGAGCCCCACAGAGGGAATTTGGTGCTCCCCCACATCATTTCTCTTTCTTTACAGTGTCTCATCTTTTAGCAGTGTCTACATGGCTCTCACTCCAGTAGGCTAATCTGTAGCTCCTTGTAGCATGGCAGCCACCGTCCAGAAGAGAAGACAGAGCTACCAGGCACCTTCATCCAGATCCAGAACAGGCATGTCACCACTCCTTCTACATTCTGTTTATTGAAACAAGTCACTAGCCATCTAAATCAAGGGGTGGGAGGGGGACAATAGAAACAGACTCCATTTCTGGATGAGAGGAGCCACAGAATTTCATTGCCAAAGGTGACAAGACAGAACATCATTGCAGCCACCTTTGGAAATGCTCTGCTACATCCAGAATGTAATAAAGTCATCCAGGACCACCTCTTCTCCCTTACAATCTGCCAATCAGTGTTCCTGATTGTTTTCATTACAATCTTTTCCTACCCAGTTGCAATGACCTTAAGACTCAGGCCTTATGAGATTATGAATGAATTCTAATCTTGATTTTTAATTTTGGCCCCAATGAATTTTTAATAATGTATTATTAAACTTTATTTTTTAGAGCAGTTTTAAGTTCATCTCAAAAGTGAGTGGAAGGTACAGTGATTTTTCTTGCTCCCACCCATGTATAACCTTCCTCATTAACAACAGCACCACCAGAGTGACACATTTGTTAAAGTTGATGAAGCTGCCCTGACATATCACTATGTTTGGACTCCAAATCCATAGTTTACATTAGGGTTCCCTCTTGGTGTTGTACATTCATTGAGTTTGGGCAAATTTATAATGATGTGTGTCTGCCGTTATAATATCAACTGGCCCAAATGAACTTGGTAAACATTTTTATTTTTCTGAAGTACAGTTTTGCTCATTCTTTTAACTGCCTGAGGTTGAAAATTCCACCTCACTGAGAGGAAGTAGGGAAGAACTGAACAGTATTGTCAGAAAGATTCTGCACAGAGTGACTACAGTTCAACTCTCTTTAAATATTGTTAATTGTTCTCAGTGCTATATATAAGTTCTGTTCAAAGAACTAAAGACCGTTAGCATGCTCCCATCTAAACTTTTGCTTGCTCTTTGCTAAACATCCCTCTCCTCTGTTATTAATGACAGTCTTCATTAGCATGACAGTTCTCTTACCTGTGGACTTCATTTAGCTGATATATCTCTTAATGGGTGTACAGTTCATTTGGAGGGGCTGTGCAGCGCAAAATAGATAGTGTCATCCATGCCCTCGTTCTGGGTGCTATAAATCTATTGACATTCCTGTCTTTGTTTAAGCCTGTGAACAAACAAAGATTCTTAGGCTTTGTTCACACTTTTTGTTCAGTTATCTCTCCCTCATCCTAGAGATAATATATCCATTTTGTTTTGTATAAACTTAAGTAAAGTGTCTAGGGACATTTGAAGAACTATTGAAAATTTACTTTCACCTCATTCTGTTCAGGTAGAGCACAACAAAAAAAATTAAAAGAATATAGATTTTCTAATAAAACTTATAAATGAGAAACTCACAATTTTGAATACTGCTAAAATTTACTCCTTCAGACTCATTACTCTCCAAATATACAAATCTTGAACACTGTTAGGTAATAGCTATACGCTACTTCATAATGGGGGCAGTACAGATCTGTTTGTTAAATAAGGTCATTAACTCTGCATGTCTTAAAATAAGAATGGTTCCATTCTTAATAAGTTTTTGCTAAACATAATGGAGCATTTAGAAAAGTATTCTCAAATAGTTACTTGTCATAAAACCCTGAGGTAAGATGTGGTTATAGGTCTCAGCTCCTATTATTGTGTTCCATTAAAATGTGCTGATGGTTTATTCTTTTGTATTAAGAAAAGTCTTCACACCTGAGATTCTTTATTCTGATCCCCACCCAAGTTTTTAACTGTACCCCCTAAGATACACTTATTTATTCAGTTAAAATGTCAGTTTCTTTTTTGTATAAAATGACTACCCATGATCATACCTCTATTTTCTTCATTGTTTCATTCAGCACCTGTGCTAGATGGAAGGCATATACCAGTGACCCAGGCAGGCATGCTCCACAATTCTGTGGAGTTTACATTCTTATGGGGAAAAAACAGATAAAAAGGTGCAGTATGTCACTGGGCTGCCAGGATTTTGGAGGCCATCAAACGATGTAAATAGATGAGGAGATGTTGTAAACCACTCACTTAAATCTAAGACATTAAGAAGCTGGTAACCAAACCCATAAGCCTTGAGAAATTGACTCTCCATGAACTACATGTATTCAAATCATCGAAGTATATTTTGGAAGACTTTTCAGAAAACTCAAGAGGTTCCTGGAAGCATGGAAAGCAGGGCAGTGTTATTTCTTCCAAGTTGTTTTAGTAAAACTCTATTAAAATAAAGGTACATGGATTGACCAGAAAAATATGTATTATAATTTTAGATACAAGTTCTATGAAGAAATGAAAAGGAATCAGAAAGCAATGCAAAGCAAGGAGAGGTGAAAGGAAGGAAGAAAATTTACAGGGCAGTGGAGCAAGGGCTCTCTGAATCTGTGGTGGTGGTATTTGAACAGAGACCTGACTCCTGAGGAGATAGTCTGAGGAGATGTGCAGTCATTCAGGTCAGAGGCACAGAATATGAGAAGACCAGAAGGTGGATCAAATTTTGTAAGAAAAGGGAGAGTGGTAGGAGCTGAGGCTGGGGAAGTGAGGAAGGACCGGTCATGAAGTGATTTGCATGCCATGAACACGTTGCTCAGCTTTTAGTTTTGAATACAATGGAAGTTAGAGCAAAATGGCTGGTGCTACACTTAGAAGTATCCTCAGGCTGCCTAAGTATTCCTACTAAAAAGGCTGCCTTTTTGAGCAGGATCTGCCACAAGAAGCAATTCTGTGACAGATTCAGATTGTGGTGCAAGCAGTTTTGCCCCTTGATGCATAAGATATGGCAAATTCCAGAGTTCTTTAAGCATCTGTGGTAAATAAGAGCAACATATTGAATCTTGGGGAACCCCTAGGAAGAGATTTCAAAACAAAATCTTTAGATTCTGAAGCAAGATTGGACAGTATGCAGAAGAGAAACCTACACTGTTCAAAAATCATCTCCTGCCGTGGTATTGGACCCTGGTGGAGAGAGTGCCTGACCATAGCATATCAAAAGTCTATGCAACCAGAGTTTTCATCATAAATTAGTTATTTTCACTCATCAAGTTATAAGGTCTGGCAAGAACAGCAACAATCTACCATACAAGAAAAGGTCTATATTTGGAATCATTCCTGAACAGACACCTCAGAGCCCAATGACATTCCTTGCACCAGTGACTCTGAGTATAATTACGCATAGGATTTAATAAGGTATTTATTAAGTTTCTGTCTGATACAGAAGGAAAAACCTGGCCAGGTTCAAAGGTTCATCAAGCCACACAAAAATTTGTATACATCAATGTTCATAGCAATATTATTTACAGAAGCCAAAAAGTGGAAACAATCAAAATGTTATCAACTGATGAAAAAAAAAAACATGTGATATATTCATAAATGGATATCATTTAACCATATAAAGTACTAATACATGATACAACATCGATAACTCTTAAAAATATGGTGTTAAGTGAAAGAAGTCAGTTACAAAGGACCACATACTGTATGATTTCACTTATACAAAATGTCCAGATTAAGCAAATTCACAGAGACAGGAAGCACATTAGTGATTGTCCATTACTAGGGATAGAAGGTTTGGAGGATAATGGTTAGGAGGGAGGTTCATTAAAATGTGCTAAAATGAGTTGTGTGATGAATGCACAATTTTGTGAATATATGAAAAGCCATTATATTGTGTAATTTAAATGGGTGGGGCAATTGTATGGTGCATGCTTTATATTTCAATAAAGCTGTTTTAAAAGAAGATGGGTTGGCTTGTTAGCATGTCAAACACTTAAAATTGGTTACTAATACATTACAGCTCTACATAGCAATCCTCATGAAAGACAGCAATGAGGGGGAAATTCTTTCAATTGTCAGAACTTCAAGCAAGTCTCCTAGCTATCAATTTAGAGGGGAGAGAGAAAGGGTTGAAATTAAGAATATACACAGATTCTTCATCAGTGGCAAATAGTTTGGTTGATTGGTCAGGGGCTTGGGAGGAACAAGTCTTAAAGCTACAATGCAGTAAGTTCTGAGGAAGGAATATATGGATAGATCTACAGGAATGAACACACAATGTGCGGATCTTTTTGTCCCACATTAACGATTACCAGGAACATCCACCATACTTAAAATCAGTGGATAGAGTGATCATCCCACAGAGCTTCACCAAATGCTACCCTCACCCACTTCATTGCTTGCACAACAGGCCCAAAATGGAGAGGCCCTGGGAGCAAGGATGGAAAATAAGTGTAGGTCCCAGATTGAACTAGCTACTGTTGTTGCTGAATATCAAACCAGCCTTGGGAAAAACTCTGAGACCCCATTAATTCAGGAGATTAATAAGTAACTTGGAACACGTTGATCACATCAGACCTACCTCTTCCATCTTTGGAGGGGCATCAATTCATCATTATTTAGATGATATAGATTATGAATATGGGTTTATCTTTCATGCCAATAGTGCCTCAGCTAGCATCACTATTAAAGGGTTCTGAGTATTTATCAGATAGAATCCAGTGTACACAGCTTTGGACCAAGGAATCCACTCTTTTTGAAGGTGATGATGGGCATATGACCTTGAATCCCATTGTTTCTGCCTTATACCATGTCATGGTGAAGCTAGAGATTGATAGAAATTTGGAACCGTTTGATAGTCACAATTCTAAGATGTGTCCCCAAGAGTTTGATCCCCTGGTATATACATATCTTTCCCTAGTTATTCAAACACTAATCTAGTTTTTCAATAAAGGAATTTACTTATGAAATTAATATTCCAATTCAGTTGATCTTAAGATAGGGTGACTATCTGGATCGATCTAGCACATGAGCCCTTAAACGCAGACAATTTACTCTGGCTGGTGACAGAAGTGGGGATTAGCGATTCAAAGCAATGGCATGATGTGGTGTACTGTTACTGATTTGAAGATGGAAGGGGAAATTTGGCAAATGAATTCAATCACCTTTGATGAGCTGAATGATCCCCCTAATGATATCTAGCAAGAACTTCACAGGGGACTTTAGTCCTAAAACCACAAGGAAGTGAATTTTGCCAATAACCTGAATGAGCTTAGGAGTAGATTTTTTTGTCCCTGAGCCTCCAGATGAGAACTAACCCAATCAACTCTGATTTCAGCCTTGTGATTCCCTGAATTTAGTCAAGCTGTGCTGAACTTCTGACCTACAGGAAGTGAGTTAATAAATGGAAGTTGTCTTCACTAAGTTTGTGATAATTTGTTACTCAGCTATAGCAAACTAATACAGGAGGCCTCTGAACAGTACACCTGGAATGCCAGGCTTATGGAATTGGAGCATTTTCTTTCAAGCTGCAATATATAATTTGAATTATCAACTATTATATGATGTTATATCCCACCAGGTAGAATAATTAGGTTTGAGAACAGAGAGGTGGAAGTCAGGGTGGACTATCTCACTGTCACTTTGTACTTTTCCTCTCCACAACTTTAGGCTCATTTGGACTAGAGATCCTGGTTCCAGCCATGACGTGATGGGGCCTTCCACCAGGAGATGCAGGTAAGGTTCCCCTAAACCTAAAGCTATGATGGCCACTTGCTCATTTATTGATCCTCACACCAGTAAGTACAGGTAAAAAATGAAATTGATTTACTGACGTGAAGAAATGAGCCTCATGAAGAAATAGTGATGCTATGTAATGAAGGCAGACATGATTATGCTTGGAACTCAGGAAGTCCCATAGGGCTCTTCTTGGTTTGGGTCTTTTTCACCCCCAGTAATAGCCATGATTAGGCAATTAATCAAAAGCCATGATTAGGCAGTTAATCAAAAGCAACAGCGTTAGCCTGTCAGATTTAGCCTGACATGTGTATAGTAATGAGAGGTTTAGACCCCAAGGGTACAAGGTAATTATAATCCAATAGGCTATTCACCTAGTGATTTTCAGCTTGGAGAAGGGGTGAATTTTCCCCCATGGGATACATTTGGCAATATCTAGAGACCTTTATAATCACAATTTGGGGGAAGAAGGCTATGGTTTTTCTAGTGGAAATGTATGGATTTGAGAGTTGGACTATAAAGAAAGCTGAGCGCAGAAGAATTGATGCTTTTAAACTGTGGTGTTGGAGAAGACTCTTGAGAGTCCCTTGGACTGCAAGGAGATCCAACCAGTCCATCCTAAAGGAGATTAGTCCTGGGTGTTCATTGGAAGGACTGATGTTGAAGCTGAAACTCCAATACTTTAGCCACCTGATGCGAAGAGCTGACTCATTTGAAAAGACCCTGATGCTGGGAAAGATTGAAGGCAGGCGGAGAAGGGGACGACAGAGGATGAGATGGTTGGATGGCATCACCGACTCAATGGACATGGGTTTGGAGGGACTCTGGGAGTTGGTGATGGACAGGGAGGCCTGATGTGCTGTGGTTCATGGGGTCACAAAGAATCAGACATGGCTGAGTGATTGAACTGAACTGTACTACTGGTGTCTGTGAGTTGTTGTGATGGTACCTAACACCCTCCAAAGCATCTCCAATAACAAAGAATCATTTGTCCCAAAATGTTAATAGTGCTGAGGTTGAAGCACTCTAACTTCATTCAACAGAAATACTGACCAAAGTTAAATGGAATGTAGAAATATTGATAGAGATAGATGATAAATATTGGGGATTGTTGAAGAGGAAAAAAATAGCTGTATTGCTTTGCCAGGCAAAGGGGGCCACAGTGGGCTAATGCTCTCAAAACTGTCCCCAAGGAAAATGATAAATATTTATCTCCACCTTGAGATCAATTTCAGGAATGGACTTATGCTGTACTATCTGAGCCACCAGGGAATTCCATTGTATTCTATATGTATATACAGAATATAACAATTCACTTTCTTGAGATTAAGTAAATTGTACATGAATCGGAGTGGTACAAAAGATGTGCTGTCATTTAGCTCTCAGGGTGCTATCCTTGATGGACCTTAACTTTTCTAGGCCCTCTGACCTGCCTTCCAATTTCCAGTGTCTTTTACTTTCGGCCTGAGCACTCTGTCTCTGCCTGTCTCTCTTGGTCCACTGGAGGCTGTTACACATGAATGAGCGGCCGGCCAGAAATGCTGAGGAATTAATGCCTGTGGTCCCCACCTGCCATCCCTTGTAGGAACAACCTCAGCAAATGTCTAAGAGGAACTGACTTCTTTGTTCATCTAAGTGGGATTCCTTGAGGCACATGCTATATGCTGACTTCTAGAATTCCCTATGGAGTTCACTTGCTCATAGTGGCAGTTTGCTTGATAATACATTGTTTATGACTTCTTCCCTTTCTCTGTGTTATATCCCATCTGACTGGTGTTCCTTGGGATCAGCTGTTAAAAAAATCTTTATATCTCAATCCACACCACAGTGTGATTCTGAAAGTGAAAGTGAAGTCGCTCAGTCGTGTCCGACTCTTTGCAACCCGTGGACTGTAGCCCACCAAGCTCCTCCGGCCATGGGATTCTCCAGGCAAGAATACTGGAGTAGGTTGCCATTTCCTTCTCCAGGGGATCTTCCTGACCCAGGGCTCGAACCCAGGTCTCCCACATTGCAGGCAGACACTTTAACCTCTGCACCACCAGGGAAGCTCATGTGATTCTGGGGAAACCTAACAGAAACTTTAGGAGATGTTTAAGGCAGAGAATAACATCATCTAATTGATATTTTTAAATAGCTCCTGTAGCTGTTTTGTAACCAACGTGTAGCTGAGAGAGCGAGCAGTATTGAGAAACGCTGAGGGCTTGAACTCACATAGGAGCATAGGTCTGGATTACAACTGGGTATATTAACAACAGAACTGAAGATAGAAAAAAATGTGAAAATTTGGCCTGAATAATTAGATGTGTTCTTGAGAACATGTGAAAAAGAAAGTTGCTGACACAGGGGTGCTGAGGATATAGAACAGGGCAGAGGGAATAAAAATTTATTTCTTTGCATATAGCCATTTGGTGAACTCTGACTTCTAAGGTTAGGTATTAGGTAACAGTAATATGTGTAAATCTGGAAGTCTGAGAGTTCAGAAGATTTAGTTGGAAGTAATATACATATGAATGGCATTTCTCCTGTTATATAACAGAAAAAAGTAGAATTTTGTGATTAATATTTGACAAGTGCTAGGGAAAAACTCTTTTACATTATTTAACTTTAAAAAACTGGAATTTGATATTTAGAGAAGTCTGAATTATTTTATTTTACTATTATAGAAGAAGTCTCAAGTCACTCCAATTATAGTTTGGGGGGATAATGAGGAAATCTATTGGCTCTGAGAATGATGCTCAAGCTCTGAGTAAATATTTCCTTCTTGTATGAAAAAAAAAAACAATTATACTTCAGCAGTCAGATTTTATAAATG
>SJYQ01006340.1:930130-948388 GCA_006410935.1 Redunca redunca
TTTCTCCCGGCAATCTTGATTCCAGCTTGTGTTTCTTCTAGTCCAGCGTTTCTCATGATGTACTCTGCATATAAGTTAAATAAGCAGGGTAACAATATACAGCCTTGACATACTCCTTTTCCTATTTGGAACCAGTCTGTTGTTCCATGTCCAGTTCTAACTGTTGCTTCCTGACCTGCCTATAGATTTCTCAAGAGGCAGGTAAGGAAAGTTACAGGGCTCAAAATATCCTGGAATTAAAACTCCCCCCCAGGTCCTCCCCACCATTCTATGCAAAACAAAGAACTCTCACACCTGAAGAAGAAAAATTTAAAAAATGGACATTAGTTTGAGAGCACAGAGTTGGTACAGCCTCTAGCGGATTTCCAAAATTCCTTGCCCCAGCCATTTAAGAGATAACTACTCCTAACAACATTGGCTGTGTAGTGTCACCCTGCTTATTTAACTTATATGCAGAGTACATCATAAGAAACGCTGGGCTGGAAGAAGCACAAGGGGGAATCAAGATTGCTGGGGGAAATATCAATAACCTCAGATATGCAGATGACACCACCCTTACGGCAGAAAGTGAAGAGGAACTAAAAAACCTCTTAATGAAAGTGAAAGAGGAGAGTGAAAAAGTTGACTTAAAGCTCAACATTCACAAAACGAAGATCATGGCTTCTGGTCCCATCACTTCATGGGAAATAGATGGGGAAACAGTGGAAACAGTGTCAGACTTTATTTTTGGGGAATCCAAAATCACTGTAGATGGTGATTGCAGCCATGAAATTAAAAGACACTTACTCCTTGGAAGGAAAGTTATGACCAACCTAGATAGCTTATTGAAAAGCAGAGACATTACTTTGCCAACAAAGGTTTGTCTAGTCCAACTATGGTTTTTCCACTGGTCATGTATAGATGTGATAGTTGGACTATGAAGAAAGCTGAGCACCAAAAAATTGATGCGTTTGAACTGTGGTGTTGGAAAAGACTCTTGAGAGTCCCTTGGACTGCAAGATCCAACCAGTCCATTCTGAAGGAGATCAACCCTGGGATTTCTTTGGGAGGAATGATGCTAAAGCTGAAACTCCAGTACTTTGGCCACCTCAGGCGAAGAGTTGACTCACTGGAAAAGACTCTGATGCTGGGAGGGATTGGGGGCAGGAGGAGAAGGGGACAACAGGATGAGATGGCTGGATGGCATCACGGACTC
Organism: Redunca redunca; assembly: GCA_006410935.1. NCBI lineage: Eukaryota > Metazoa > Chordata > Mammalia > Artiodactyla > Bovidae > Redunca > Redunca redunca. Next base: position 931,326 of record SJYQ01006340.1, read on the forward strand.
GATGGACGTAAGCCTGAGTGAACTCCAGGAGTTGGTGATGGACGGGGAGGCCTGGCGTGCTGCGATTCATTGGGGTCTCAATGAGTCGGACATGACTGAGCAACTGAACTGAACTTCTAATTATTATATGCCTTTATAACCCTATTGCTTACTCTTGGCAATTCACCTAACCATCAAGCACAAATGTTTTCCAGTAAGAAATTTAGCTATTTAATGTTTTTCCTTCCTATAAAGGAATTCTTTTGAACCTTAAGTCATTTCTCTTTTATAGAAACTTTACCACCTTTAAATATTTGTTTAGGTTTACCTTAAAATAATCTATTCCCTGATCATTTTAAAACCCAGAATTCCAGCATAATTATAGTTTATTCCTAGATACTTTTACTTAGCATGAAAAATTATTTCCAAAGAATATGAATAAGTGACTAATATTGTTGAACAGTTTGAGTTAAGCAAATTTTATTATGCATATTATACCTATTGTGTCATTTAAACTTATAAAATCCTCATTTTACATATGTATTAAAGGTTGACTTGGGATTCCCAGGTGGTGCTAATGGTAAAGAACCTGCCTGCCAATGCAGGAGACGTAAGAGACATGGGTTCAGTCCCTGGGTCAGGAGGATCCTTGCCGGAGGCCTGCTCCAGCAGCCAGGGAATCAGCCTGAAGGGGTGAGTGGTGTTGGCCGACCATGATGTAGTCTCTGACTCATAGTAGGGAACTACATATTTATTTCAAGCTTCAGGTTCTCTTTTATACTTTGACAGAAGCATTAGGTTAGAGGTTTTTAGTTTCCCCCACCCAGATTTACTGTACTTAATTTGTGATTACATTGCAACTCATGCTACATTCCTCAGTTTATTTCTTATCTTTCTAAATCCAGTTTGCCCCTAGCTACTTAAGATCACTATCTCCTAAAAAGGCTTCTAGCTATTCTTAATTATTCCTAAACCCTAAACTCAACAATCTTCTTTTGCCATAAATATTTCCCTCACAAACAGGTCCCAGATAACAATCCTTCCCATGGCCTCAAGCTGCAGCCTACATGTGCATCCTGGGATATTCTTTGTAAAGATCCTTGAACAAATGTCAATGGTTACTTTATAGATTATTTTCTGGGCACAACTGTAGAAGGCTTTGTGCTTTCTCATGCTTCTCTCAAGCACCTTAACATTCTTTCCAGCCAATTCAACCAAAGAAAGGAAAGAACAAGTCAGAATCACAAGGCCTAACTCCTTCTTCCCAGGGCCATGCCTGCGAGATGAAGAGAGGGGGTTAGGGCTGTGCCTCCATTTTGTCAGTAATGCCTAACGCAGCTCCCGACAGATCCTCTGGGGTGGGGGTGGGGGGACATGGAAACCCACTCCAGTATTCTTGCCTGGAGAACCCCATGGACAGAGGAGCCTGGCAGGAGATAGCCCAGAGCATCACAGAGTTGGATATGACTGAAGCAACTTAGCCTGCACAAACACTGATTTAACAGAAAAGGAAACTGAGGAATAAAGATATTAAATCCTTGGGCACATAGGTAATAAGTAATCAGCCAGGATTTGAGTATACATCCTCTCAACCCAGAGCTGAAACACTTCCTGAAATATACAACATAGTATTTATACTTTTACCCAACTTTCTTTAATAATTTTTACTATACAAGATGTGTCTATGGTTTGAGAAAATCTCATGAGCATCTGTGTTATGGTTAGATGTAAAATTCAAAGCAGAACATCTGTAAATACAGAATTATAATGAGGTCCTTGTTCAGTAAGCAGTCTGTGCCTATAACAATGTATTTTTGAGATCTAAAGAATTCGGTCAACACTCAAAACAAAGTACACAAAAGGTGGTGTTTACATTTTTTTAATTTTCGTTGTTGATGTAGTTCAGCTTTAAGATTTAAGCTTGTTGATCTAAGGGAAAACAAATGAGGCAAGTACAAAAATCTTAGGGGATGTGTTTTCCTATACAAAAGAAAGTACAGTGGGTATGGAGGTGGAGGGTAGAAGTTTAGAAAGATTACATTTCCAATAATAGTAAAAGAGCTTGTTGGGGAACATTTTTGCCACTGAGAACAGCTAGAAAAGATGAGAAAACAAAAATAAAAATCTGACCCACATCAGAGAACTAACTAGCAAGGTAGCCAGAAGGTGGAGAAAGGGAAATAAATTGAAATAAGCCCGACATTTAATCCCTTTAAAAAAAAAAATTCTTTCCTAATTCATATCATACAGAGCTGAGAGACCAAGAGGTTAAAGAGAAAAAGGTACCTGATAAATGAGAAACTCCACAGATTTTTCAGACGTCTGATAAGTTGATGAGACAAATATTGCAGAACAGAGACTATCAAAGAGAAGAGGTCCTGGAGAGTTCATTTGGGAACCTGAAAGCGTCACAACCTGACAGCAAGGGTGACCTGGAAACACAGCAGCTCCCACAAAGGACTGAAAAAATCTTAAAACTAGCTCAGTCTCCAACTGGATGAAGGTCTGTTCCAGGAAGATGTAGACTTCTAGGCACTTCAACCTCTCCAAAAATCAAGGTAGCTTATGTATTCCAAAGGAAATCCTTTGAGGATGGTCTCAACTACAAGCCAGAAACTGGGAGATTCAAAGGTATTTAAGAGAATATATGTACCATAGAAGAGGGATTTAAGCTGCTCTGCTTTTATGAATCTTCAGGGATGAAGTAGTTTCAGTATCCTGAATTCTCTGAGAAAGATTATAGCTATACACTGCCAGCAACAAAGAAGATGGACAGTGGAAGGTGGTTATATAGCACTGGTAAAATGAATACGAGAGGATTTGCACAAGACATCAATGGTATCCACCAGTTACACTTAGACTGAAAGTTAATCTCTAAGATTCCATCTCAAGAAGTCAGAAAAGTATAAGTAAATTAAATGTAAATGCTGTAGACAGACAAAAATAGTAAATGTAAAAATACAAATTAATGACTAGAAAGCAAATGTGAAACAGAGAAAACCAACTAGGCCAAATACGGCTTCTTAGAAAATGCTAGTGAAATTAAAATCTGGAAATATCAAGAATTTGAAGAAATAAAAATTACCAGTATCAGGAATTTTAGAAGAGGTGAATATCATTTTAGATATTATAGGTAATAAAACATAAGAAAATAATGAAAAAATAACTACACTATACAAATAAAAATTTAGAAAAATATAAAAATTCTTGTAGCTCAGCTGGTAAAGAATTCATCTGCAATGCAGGAGACCCTGGATAGATTCCTGGGTTGGGAAGTTCCCCTGGAGAAGGGATAGGCTACCCACTCCAGTATTCTTGGGCTTCCCTGGTAGCTCAGATGGTAAAGAATCCACCTGGAATGTGGGAAACTTCAGTTCGACCCCTGGGTTGGGAATATCCCTTGGAGGAGGGTATAGGCACCCACTCCGGTATTCTTGCTTGGAGAATCCCCGGACAGAGGAGCCTAGTGGGTTGCAGTCCATGGCGTTGCAAAGAGTCAGACATGACTGAGCAACTAAGCACAGCACAGGCTAAAAGTAAAGAAACCCCAAATGGAAACAATATGAAACAAATAATCTGAAGTAAAGTAATCAGATCTATATTTTAAAACCTTCCCAAAGAAATTACTGGCTTAGATGGTTTTATTGGTGAATTTGACAATATATGTAAGAAAGATACTGTACTATTCTGAAAACTCTTTCAGAGAATAGAAAACATTTGTTTTCCAAAGCCAGCAAAATCTTGATCTCAAAACCTGACAAGGACATTAGAGGAAAGGAAAATTACAAGTTATTCTCTCTTATTTATTTTGCTATAAATTATTTAAATATAATATCAGCAATCAAAACCAATGAAATATGGGAAAAATAACTATCGAGATCAAGTTGGATATATTCCAGGACTGTAAGATTGTTTTAATATTCAATAGTCAATGTAATTCACCACACTAACAGAATAAGAAAGTAAAAATTATATTGTCATTGCTATTGCAGCATTCTATTGCTGTAATAGAAGCAGCAAAAGCACTTGAAAAGTTAAAACATTCAAGATAAAACCAGGAGTAGAAAAAAGTACCTTAAACTGAAAGAAGAACATCACAAAATTCTACAACAAAAGTCCTACTAAATAGTAAACTCTCTGGAGCTTTCCCTTAGAGGATAGGAATAAAGCAATAATGTCCACTCTTTAGTCTTGTATGTCAATAAAGAACTGAATCCAGTATTGCATTCTTGCTTAACAGTAAGATGAGGCAGGAAGGGGAATAAAAATAAAAGGTTTAGAATTCTGCTTCCAGAAAAATGTATGAAAAAACAGTTTTCAGACAATGATGATTGGGCAGTGGAAGATACTGATCACTGAGAAAGCAGGAAACAACAGGGTGAGTTCTATAATTACCTTAGTTTGTGACCTTGAAAATCAAAGCTATGGTGTTTCCAGTATCATGTATGGTGGTGAGAGCTGGACCGTAACAAAGCTGAGTGCTGAAGAACTGATGCTTTTGAGCTGTGGTGTTGGAGAAGACTCTTGAGAGTCCCTTGGATTGCAAGGATATCCAGCCAGCCCATTCTAAAGGAGATCAGTCCTGGGTGTTCATTGGAAAGACTGATGTTGAAGCTGAAACTTCAATACTTTGGCCACCTGATGCAAAGAGCTGACTCATTGGAAAAGACCCTGATGCTGGGACAGATTGAAGGCAAGAGGAGAAGGAGATGACAGAGGATGATGGTTGGATGGCATCACTGACTTGATGGACACGAGTCTGAGCAAGCTCCAGAAGTTGGTGATGGACAGGAAAGTCTGGCAAGCTGCAGTCCGTGGGGTCACAAAGAGTCGGACATGACTGAGTGACTGAACTGAGCTGTGACCTTGAAACTGTAGGGAGGAGAAACCAAGGTCGATCTCAGTGGTCTCCTTGAGTTGAGGGGACAGAACTAGGAGTCCAGGGAGATAGGGTGGCCAGGGTGGCAGTGTTTGCAAGGCAAAAATGTGGAGAGCTGCATAGAGAACCCTAGAAATATGTGCTGGGCTCTTTAAATATTCAGCTGATACCAATAGCACATATGCATAGAAACTACCTGGGTCTGCAAAAGCAGAGAGAAGTCCTTGAAGTTCACACAGGTCTGGGAATAGATTCTGTTCCTTTTAGTAGGACATAAGATCAAGTCATCAGAATGATTTCATCTCTGTAATGGGGAAAAAACCTAGTATAAAAGCTCTTCTAGTCCAGCCTAACAAAACTCAACATTTAGCTTCAAACTATCACCAGGAAAATTAGCTATTATAGAACAAAGTCAAAGTAAATGTGTATGCATGCTAAGTTGCTTCAGTAGTGTCCAACTCTGTGCAACCCTGTGGACTGTAGGGTCCTTTGCCCATGGGATTCTCCAGGCAAGGATACTGGAGGGGGTTGCCATGCCCTCCTGGGAAGCCTGGGAAGCCCTCCAGGGAAATGTATAGAAATTCAAAAATTTCCCACATTCAATGTCTGTCAACCAAGCAAAAATTGCCAAGATAGAAGCTAGAAAATATAAATCATAATGTGAAAAATCCATCAGTAGCAACAGACACAAGGAGAAATTTATGATAAATAACAGACATGGACATTAAAACAATTTTTATAACTATATTCCATTTATTTAGATGATAGAGAAAGATTTGGCATCATTGGGAAATGTGAATATATAAAAAACTAACCAAATCAAACATCTAGAGGTGAAAAATAAAATTTCTGAGATGAGAAATGCACAGAATAACATTAACTGCAGATAAGACATTGTAGAAAAAATTTATGAGTAACAGAAACTAAAAATAATGATACAGGAGATGAAAAACTTAAAAAACTTGAAGAAGCTTTAGTATCTGTGAGACATCTTCGAGTATCCCTAATGTAAGTAGAGATCCCAGATGAGAGTGGAGGGAGGTGATAGAGAAAATGTTAAGAAATTTTGACAGTTTACCACATTTGATGGAAACTACAAACTCATATTTCTAAGAATCATCTTAAGAAAAAAGAAGAAAACTATACTCTAGCTTATCATAATCCAGTTGCTTAAAATAAATAATAAAATCTCAGAAGTCCAAGAGAAAAACAAAAAACATACTACATTTAGAGTGACAAAAATAAAAATGACAATGTAATTCTTATTGGAAACAATTCAAGCCTAAGGGAGTGAATGTCACTGAAATGCTGGGGGGAAAAAAAAGGCAAAAAAGCCCACAAGCAATCTTGAATTCTATATCCTTATCATATATAAGGGAAAATATCTTTTTAAAATGTAGCTAAAATAGGACTTGTAGAGACAGAAAAGCTGAGAGAATTAGTTCAGTGCCAGCAGACTGCCACTATAGCAAATTTTAATGAAAGCTCTTTAGGCAGAAGAAAAGTGATGTCATATAAAAATCAGTATCTATACAAATGAATGAAGAGCATAAAATATGTAAATATGTTAAGTAAATATAAANCTGGATAAATTGTTCTTTAAAAAGACTCAAATCTAAACTGTCTACAAGAAAGACACTTTAAATATGTACGTGCATACATTCAGGCTTCAGTGGTCGTTGTAATACTACATGAAGTAGATTACCTAGTCAATAAGATTTCCAGAGTTTCAAAATATATAAAGCAAACTGAAAAGAACTGAAAGGAGAAATAGACAAATTTACAAATATTTAAAGAAGAGTATAAATCATAGCAGCATATAGAATAATGAACTGCTTTGTTAATTAATGATCTACTTGCAACAGATAGATACATTTCATAAACACAAAAGTGAGAGAAAGAAACCATATGTGAAACAGTGTGTATCATCACTTTTTATTAAGGTTAAAATATAGATGTTAGAAGTCAGATCATCTTTGGGAAAGGGAAATAGTGACTTGAGGGAGAGATATGATAGGATTTCTTGGGTTTTAGTGATATGTTGCAATTGCCTTGCATCCACTTGCAGGAACTGATTGTTAAATTTTTGAATTTTGCAAGCTGGTTAGCATCAAGTTGGTAGCTTCAAACAGGCCATGTTGGAAGTAGTCACATTATGGAAGTTATATTTTTTCAATGTGTTTTTGTTTTTTGCTTTTATTTTGAGGTGGAGGGACTGATTGTTATATATTTAATAGAATAATCTTGGTCCAGTATGTGTTCCCTTTATGAAATCCAGTTATGCACATGTGAGTTGTGAACTTTATGTTCTACTTCAAAACATAATTCATATTTCAAGTGAGAGAAATGGAAGTCCTTATAATTTAAAACAAATATCTTTAGTATAAATTAATCCCAATTAAGAGGAAGTGGAGCAGGAAAGCTAGGTAGACAGCTGAGGGAAACAAAGGGGCCAAAGCACTGATACAATCATTGATTTATCCTTTTTCACCACTTAGGTCAAGGGTCATGGCCTTCTATTTTTAAAGGTCAGACAGATAATATAAAAGAATGAAGATAGAGTTTGAGTATTTATTCACATAGGAATATTCTGCACCTCCACAGATAAATGTCTCCTTCTATTTTCCTTGAAAATCACATACCTTTTCTTGATATATTTGTTGAACGAGTCTTTGGGGACTAGAAAAGAAAACAACAGTTTCAAAAACCCTTGCTAAATCATCTAAGTTCAGAGAAAACAAAACAGAACTTTAGGTCCTGCCCTGATGCTCCAGGCCGGTTGCATCTATCTGGGACTTATCATTCCCTGTCCAGAATACATCCACCCCTTACACCTGCCCAGAAGAATTATCACCCCCTGCCCAAATACAAATGCTATCTCAACTAAAGTATACCCAAAACATCCCCCCTGATTAACGTTTCCCTTATTGCTTACACAAGTTCAGTTCAGTTCAGTCGCTCAATCATGTCTGACTCTTTGCGACCCCATGAATCGCAGCACGCCAGGCCTCCCTGTCCATCACCAACTCCAGGAGTTCACTCAGACTCGTCCATCGAGTCAGTGATGCCATCCAGCCATCTCATCCTCTGTCGCCCCCTTCTCCTCCTGCCCCCAATCCATCCCAGCATCAGAATCTTTTCCAGTGAGTCAAATCTTCACATGAGGTGGCCAAAGTACTAGAGTTACGGCTTTAGCCATCAGTTCTTCCAAAGAACACCCAGGATTGATTTCCTTCAGAATGGACTAGTTGGATCTCCTTGCAGTCCAAGGGACTCTCAAGAGTATTCTCCAATACCACAGTTCAAAAGCATCAATTCTTTGGTGCTCAGCCTTCTTCACAGTCCAACTCTCACATCCATACATGACCACAGGAAAAACCATAGCCTTGACTAGACGGACCTTTGTTGGCAAAGTAATGTCTCTGCTTTTCAACATGCTATCCAGGTTGGTCATATTTTTCTTCCAAGGAGTAAGTGTCTTTTAACTTCATGGCTGCAGTCACCATCTGCAATGATTTGGGAGTCCCCCAAAATAAAGTCTGACACTGTTTCTACTGTTTCCCCATCTATTTCCCATGAAGTGATGGGACCAGATGCCATGATCTTAGTTTTATGGATGTTGAGCTTTAAGCCAAATTTTTCACTCTCCTCTTTCACTTTCACCAAGAGGCTTTTTAGCTCCTCTTCACTACCTGCCATAAGGGTGGTGTCATCTGCATATCTGAGGTTATTGATATTTCTCTCAGCAATCTGGATTCCAGCTTGTGTTTCTTCCAGTCCCGCGTTTCTCATGATGTACTCTGCATATAAGTTAAATAAGCAGGGTGACAATATACAGCCTTGACGTACTCCTTTTCCTATTTGGAACCAGTCTATTGTTCCATGTCCAGTTCTAACTATTGCTTCCTGGCCTGCATACAGATTTCTCAAGAGGCAGGTCAGGTGATCTGGTATTCCCATCTCTCTCAGAATTTTCCAAGTTTCTTGTGATCCATTCAGTCAAAGGCTTTGGCATAGTCAATAAAGCAGAAATAGATGTTTTTCTGGAACTCTTTTGCTTTTTCCATGATCCAGCGGATGTTGGCAATTTGATCTCTGGTTCCTCTGCCTTTTTTAAAACCAAATTGAACATCTAGAAGTTCACAGTTCACATATTGCTGAAGCCTGGCTTGGAGAATTTTGAGTATTACTTTACTAGCGTGTGAGATGAGTGCAATTGTGTGGTAGTTTGAGCATTCTTTGTCTTTGGCTTTCTTTGGGATTGGAATGAAAACTGACGTGACCTTTTCCAGTCCTGTGGTCACTGCTGAGTTTTCCAAATTTGCTGGCATATTGAGTGCAGCACTTTCACAGCATCATCTTTCAGGATTTGAAACAGCTCAACTGGAATTTCATCACCTCCACTAGCTTTGTTCGTAGTGATGCTTTCTAAGGCCCACTTGACTTCACATTCAAGGATGTCTGGCTTTAGGTGAGTGATCACACCATTGTGATTATCTTGGTCGTGAAGATCTTTTTTGTACAGTTCTGTGTATTCTTGCCACCTCTTCTTAATATCTTCTGCTTCTGTTACATCCATACTTTTCTGTCCTTTATCGAGCCCATCTTTGCATGAAATGTCCCCGTGGTATCTCTAATTTTCTTGAATTGATCTCTAGTCTTTCACATTCTGTTGTTTTCCTCTGTGTCTTTACATTGATCACCGAGAAAGGCTTTCTTATCTCTTCTTGCTATTCTTTGGAACTCTGCATTCAGATGCTTATATCTTGCCTTTTCTCCTTTGTTTTTTGCCTCTCCTCTTTTCACAGCTATTTGTAAGCCCTCCCCAGACAGCCATTTTGCTTTTGTGCATTTCTTTTCCATAGCGATGGTCTTGATCCCTGTCTCCTGTACAATGTCATGAACCTCATTCCATAGTTCATCAGGCACTCTATCTATCAGATCTAGGCCCTTAAATCTATTTCTCACTTCCACTGTATAATCATAAGGGATTTGATCGAGCTCATACCTGAATGGTCTAGTGGTTTTCCCTGTTTTCTTCAATTTCAGTCTGAATTTGGCAATAAGGAGTTCATGATCTGAGCCACAGTCAACTCCTGGTCTTGTTTTTGTTGACTGTATAGAGTTCTCCATGTTTAGCTGCAAAGAATATAATGAATCTGATTTTGGTGTCGACCATCTGGTGATGTCCATGTGTAGCATCTTTTCTTGTGTTGTTGGAAGAGGGTGTTTGCTATGACCAGTGCATTTTCTTGGCAAAACTCTATTAGCCTTTGCCCTGCTTCATTCCCTATTCCAAGGCCAGATTTGCCTGTTACTCCAGGTGTTTCTTGACTTCCTACTTTTGCATTCCGGTCCTCTATAATGAAAAGGACATCTTTTTTGGGTATTAATTCTAAAAGGTCTTGTAGGTCTTCATAGAACAGTTCAACTTCAGCTTCTTCAGAGTTACTGGTTGGGGTATAGACTTGGATTACTGTGATATTGAATGGTTTGCCTTGTAAATGAACAGAGATCATTCTCTCATTTTTGAGATTGCGTCCAAGTACTGCATTTCTTCTAAGGGATTCCTGCTTGCAGTAGTAAATATAATGGTCATCTGAGTTAAAGTCACCCATTCCAGTCCATTTTATTTCACTGATTCCTAGAATGTCAATGTTCACTCCTGCCATCTTTTGTTTGACCACTTCCAATTTGCCTTGATTCATGGACCTGACATTCCAGGTTCCTATGCAATATTGCTCTTTACAGCATCGGACCTTACTTCTATCACCAGTCACATCCACAACTGGGTATTGTTTTTGCTTTGGCTTTATCCCTTCATTCTTTCTGGAGTTATTTCTCCACTGATCTCCAGTAGCGTGTTGGGCACCTACTCACCTGGGTAGTTCCTCTTTCAGTATCCTATCATTTTACCTTTTCATACTGTTTGGGGTTCTCAAGGCAAGAATACTGAAGTGGTTTGCCATTCCCTTCTCCATGGACCACATTCTGTCAGACCTCTCCACCATGCCCGCCCATCTTGCGTGGCCCCATGGGAATGGCTTAGTTTCATTGAGTTAGACAAGGCTGTGGTCCTAGTGTGATTAGATTGACTAGTTGTCTGTGATTATGGTTTCACTGTGTCTGCCCTCTGATGCCCTCTTGCAACACCTACCATCTTACTTGGGTTTCTCTTACCTTGGGTGTGGTGTATCTCTTCAAGGCTGCTCCATCGAAGCGCATCTGCTGCTCCTTACCTTGGACAAGGGGTATCTCCTCACCTCTGCCCCTCCTGACCTTGAATGTGGAATAGCTCCTCTAGTCCCTCCAGTGCCCATGCAGCCTCCACTCCTTAGAGGTGGGGTATCTCCTCCTGGTCGCTGACCCCCCCCCCCAGGCCTCAGGCGGGGGATAGCTCCTCCCGGCCATGCCCCCTGACCTCGGAAGTGGAGTAGCTCTTCTTGGCTGCACCTCCCTATAAATATGGAGCCTCCCTGATCCCTCTCTGCTCTCAGCCTGGTCGTTAGGCTGACTGTCACCCCTCCTTGCCTAAATAAAGGTAACATACTTCTCCTGAGGTCATCTTTCTTCTTTCTGCCTCAGCCCGAAATATACCTTACATTTGTAACCTGATTACTATGATATTGAGCCCTTATATCACAGTAAGAAGGTTTGAATATAGCCTTTTTTCTTTTAGCTTTGTGATCTTGGACAAATTATATAACTCTAGCTTCTAGTTCTGTCATTAGCAAAGTGGTGAAAATAATCATACCCCGTCATTTAATTCATTCAAAGAAATAGGGCTATGTGTCAGATATGAGTCTTAGAGAATGACATATAGCAAAAGTAATATGTATTGGGTTGGCTCAAAAGTTTGTTCATATTTTTCTGTAACATCTCATGGAAAAATCCAAATGAACTTTCTGGCCAACCTGCAAAGATTCTTTATCTAAAGTTGTTTCTATTATAAGATGAACACAAAATAAATAAGATACATAAGTAATATTTGTATGTGGTGATAACCACGAAGGGAAGTCAACTGGGGAGGGAAAATGGGGTGTCAGTGATGTAATAGTCAATTACCTGGTTAGTTTTCACAGAGAAGATGACATTTAAGTCAAAACTTAGGTTACAACTGTTTGGGGGAAGGGCATTATAGGCCAAGGGGAAAATGCACAATCATGCCTGAATTATTTGAGAAATATCAAGGAGGCCAGTATGACTGGAGTAGAGAGAGAAAGTATCAGAGAGGTGGGCCACCATGAGACTTCTGAGATGTGAGAGTGTGCAGAGTTTTGAGCAGAATATTGATGTACCCCAACGTGGGTTTAATGGGATCAGTTCAGCTGCTTTGTTAATAGGTTCAAGGAAGGCAAGAATGAAAAAAGACAGTTATAATAGCCACATGGGAAATAACAGCTTCTTGGTCTAATGAAGTAGTTCCATTTTGTATTTAGTAAAGTACGTTCAGTTTTCCCTAGATCTTCTAATTTTTAAGATAAGCCACATATCAAAGTTTTTAGTGAAAAATATCCTTATTTTCTAATATTGAAATAATTTTTTTGTTTTAATACACGAAGACACATATAAAAAAAACCCATATCTACAGGTGTTTTGCTGGAATCATTGTGTCAGTGGAATACTGCTACTAAACCTCATGACTACTCTTTGTAGCTAGGTCTTTGCTATATAAACATGTGATTCTCTGATAGCATTCTGGCTCAATGTTTCTCCTTATTTATTGCATGTTATTGGGTATTGGTTTTCATATCCTGCACTTAATCCTTTTTTTAATTTTACTTTTGCTTTGGCTGCACTGGGTCTTTGTTGCTGTGTGCAGGCTTTTCTCTGGTTGTAGTGGTTTCTCACTGTGGCTCTCATTGCAGAGCATGTTATAGGGCACACAGGCTTCAGTAGTTGCTGCACATGGGCTTAGTTGTCTGGTGACATGTGGGAATTTTATTTGCTGGACCAGGAATTGAACCCATGTACCCTACATTGTCAGGTGGATTCTTAACTATTGGGCCACAAGGGAAGTCCCCTGTATTGAATCTTGAAATATGACACATTATTAGAGAAATGTATCCCTTACTAGTAGAAACAAGAAACTGACTAGTATCCTTTTAGCCCTAGGGAGCTATTTTTGGCAGTATATTTCTGTGCTATTTATCTCAAAATATTAGAGGTTAAAAATTGACAAAGTAAATAGATGACTAAAACACTATCCAAATACTAATATTGAAAGAAAAAAAAAAAAAGCAACAACACAGATTGGCTCAGAACCATAGATAGTGACTATAAAATGCAAATTGGAGAATACTTCCTAATGTTATTGACATATCATCCAAATTTCTATTTAAAAGTGAGCATTTATTTTTAAATCTAAAAATCATCATTTCAGAACTTTATAATGGAAGACTTTGTAAAACTTCATGGTAAATACTGCAATATTATTCCATATTTATAGAATAATTGGCTTAGAATCCAGTTCAGATAGCTCTGTAGCACATGGTTTCTCACAATGAAGTTCATAATTAGTGTGTATAAAATCGGCTCCTCATTCCATTGGCACTGATAGCAAAAAACTCAGTAGTTAAAAGGAGGATTAAAAAAGAAGGAAAAAGAAGCCCTAGATAATCCACTTCTCAACAATGGGTAAATAAATTGCATTCAAATACATGAATTTGTTCAGTGATTTTATACTTTCTTCTGAAACTTTGGAAACTGGGCTGTCAAAAGGTAAACTGTTGTGCTAAAATGAAAGTTATTTTTCATAATTCTTTGCAAAGAAAATTTCTGAATTTGCAAAATGTTGGAGTTATTATTATCAAAGTACCTTGGGTCCTGGAAAACAGATCTTGTCTCTGTTCTTGTTTCTTCTTAAAAGCTTCCTACACTTTCACACTAGCCAGTTTTGGACATCTTTGTACTTGCTACAGTTAACTATGCAAGTTCAGTTCAGTTCAGTCGCTTAGTCATGTCTGACTATTTGTGACCCCATGGACTGCAGCACACCAGGCCTCCCTGTCCATCACCATCTCCTGGAGCTTGCTCAAACATGCTCAAACTCATGTCCATCAAGGCGGTGGTGCCATCCAACCATCTCATCCTCTGTCGTCCCCTTCTCCTCCTGCCTTTAATCTTTCCCAGCATCAGGGTCTTTTCTGAGTCAGTTCTTCACATTAGGTGCCAAATTATTGGAGCTTCAGCTTCAGCATCAGTCCTTCCAATGAATATTCAGGACTGATTTCCTTTAGGATTGAGTGGTTGGATCTCCTTGCAGTCCAAGGGACTCTCAAGAATTTTCTCCAACACCTAAGTTCAAAAGCATCAATTCTTCAGTGCTCAGCTTTCCTTATAGTCCAACTCTCACATCCATACACGAATACTGGAAAGAACATAGCTTTGACTAGATGGACCTTTGTTGGCAAAGTAAGGTCTCTGTTTTTTAATATGCTGTCTAGGTTGGTCATAACTTTTCTTCCAAGGAGCAAATGTGTTTTAACTATGCAAACTTCAGGCCAAACTAGGAATATGAGATAGAGTTACCTGCTTATTTCAGTTCAGTTCAGTCACTCAGTTGTGCCCGACTTTTTGCGACCCCATGGACTGCAACACTCCAGGCCTCCCTGTCCATCACCAAATCCCGGAGTTTTACTCAAGCTCATGTTCATCACATTGGTGATGCCATCTAACCACCTCATCCTCTGTTGTCCCCCCCTCCTCTTGCCCTCAATCTTTCCCAGCATCAGGGTCTCTTCCAATGAGTTAGTTCTTTGCATCAGGTGGCCAAAGTATTGAAGTTTCAGCTTCAGCATCAGTCCTTCCAATGAATATTCAGGATTGACTTCCTTTAGGATGGACTGGTTGGATCTCCTTGAAGTGCAAGGGATTTTCAAGAGTCTTCTCCAACACCACGGTTCAAAAGCATCAATTCTTTTTTTTTTCAAAAGCATCAATCCTTTTTATTTTTTTCAAAAGCATCAATTCTTTGGTGCTCAGCTTGTTTTATACATCTGTGTACAAATATGACCTTAATCCTTGTACAGGGATAACCCACCCTGTGAGAGAGGTAGAGAGGGGGGAGCAGGTCCTTTTATAACATCTGCATTTGAGGTTAACAGAGACAGGGGGTGAGCCACAGGAGGGCAGAAGGCACACTGTGGCCTCTTAAAGAACAGAGGGAATGAGTTTCAAGTAGGAGGAGGTGGTCGGTGGGATGGAGTGCTTGGGAGAAACCCAAGCTTGGACTTGACTAGGTTTTGGGGGACCCCTGGCTGCAGTCTTAGAGATGCAACAGAATGCAAGTGCAAGGGGTTCAGAAGAGAGGGGTTGATGGGAAAGAAGAGGTGTCTCTGTCCTGAATTTTGGCCTTTAGGAGAAAAAGAAAGCTGGAGAGATGTTGGCAGAAACAAAGGATGTTTTCATTTCTGGGGGGCTTCCTTTTGTTTGGTTTAGAATGAAGAAGCTGTGTATACCTATAGGCAGGGGGAGGAATAAGTTGAGAAAAAGAAATAAGAAAGAATGGAGAGGACTTTTTCCCACAGAAGGTAATGCCCTTGGACATACTGTATATTTATTTATATAACTGCTTATTTACTTAGTCCTAAATTGGTTGGATTATATCTTCTTTTATGTGCAAAATTGTGAAGAATTCAGCAACTGGTTGTGGGTAAGATGATCTTCAGAGAGGAGCTTTGTTGCCGTTTAGTTGCTTAGTTGTGTCTGGCTCTTTTATGATCCCATGGACTGTAGCCCACTAGGTTTCTCCATCCATAGTATTTTCTAAGCAAGAATATTGGAGTAGGTTGCCATTTTGTACTTCAGGGGATCTTCCTGACCCAGAGACTGAACCCATGTCTCCTACATCTCCTGCATTGGCAAGCAGATTCTTTACTAATGAGCCACTTGGGAAGTCCAAGTGCAAAGATGGCATGTGCTTAAGTAAAAGAATGTTCTTTTTCTTTGTAATACATGCTGAAAGAAATATTTGGGGAATATACATAGTGAGAGCTACAGTCAGCTCCTGGTCTTGTTTTTATTGACTGTATAGAGCTTCTCCATCTTTGGCTACAAAGAATATAATCAATCTGATTTCGGTGTTGACCATATGGTGATGTCCATGTATAGAGTCTTCTCTTGTGTTGTTGGAAGAGGGTGTTTGCTATGACCAGTGCATTTTCTTGGCAAAACTCTATTAGTCTTTGCCCTATTTCATTCTGCATTCCAAGGCCAGATTTGCCTGTTATTCCAGGTGTTTCTTGACTTCCTACTTTCGCATTCCAGTCCTGTATAATGAAAAGGACATCTTTTTGTGTGTGTTATTTCTAAAAGGTCTTGTAGGTCTTCATAGAACCGTTCAACTTCAGCTTCTTCAGCATTTCTGGTTGGGGTATAGCCTTGGATTACTGTGATATTGAATGGTTTGCCTTGGAAACAAACAGAGATCATTCTGTCATTTTTGAGATTTCATCCAAGTACTGCGTTTCAGACACTTTTGTTGACCATGATGGCTACTCCATTTCTTCTGAGGGATTCCTGCCCGCAGTAGTAGATATAATGGTCATCTGAGTTCAATTCACCCATTCCAGTCCATTTGAGTTTGCTGATTCCTAGAATGTTGACGTTCACTCTTGCCATCTCCTGTTTGACCACTTCCAATTTGCCTTGATTCATGGACCTGACATTCCAGGTTCCTGTGCAATAGGAACCTATTGCTGTTTGCAGCATCTGTCCTTGCTTCTATCACCAGTCACAGCCACAGCTGGGTATTGTTTTTGCTTTGGCTTTATCCCTTCATTCTTTCTGGAGTTATTTCTCCACTGATCTCCAGTAGCATATTGGGCACCTAATGACCTGGGGAATTCCTCTTTTGGTATCCTATCATGTTGCCTTATCATACTGTTCATGGGGTTCTCAAGGCAAGAAAACTGAAGTGGTGTGCCATTCCCTTCTCCAGTGGACCACATTCTGTCAGACCTCTCTACCATGATCTGCCCATTATTACCAAAATCAGACTTAAATTGAAGAAAGTAGGGAAAACTGCTAGACCATTAGGTATGACCTAAATCAAATCCCTTATTATTATACAGTGGAAGTGAGAAATAGATTTAAGGGCCTAGATCTGATAGAGAGAGTGCCTGATGAACTATGCAATGAGGTTTATGACATTGTACAGGACCCAGGGCTCAAGACCATCCCCATGGAAAAGAAATGCAAAAAA
>SJYQ01006340.1:948703-962849 GCA_006410935.1 Redunca redunca
TGAGAAATCTGTATGCAGGCCAGGAAGCAACAGTTACAACTGGACATGGAACAATAGACTGGTTCCAAATAGGAAAAGGAGTACGTCAAGGCTGTATATTGTCACCCTGCTTATTTAACTTATATGCAGAGTACATCATGAGAAACGCTGAGCTGGGAGAAACACAAGCTGGAATCCAGATTGCTGAGAGAAATATCAATAACCTCAGATATGCAGATGACACCACCCTTATGGCAGAAAGTGAAGAGGAGCTAAAAAACCTCTTGATGAAAGTGAAAGAGGAGAGTGAAAAAGTTGGCTTAAAGCTCAACATTCAGAAAACTAAGATCATGGCATCTGGTCCCATCACTTTATGGGAAATAGATGGGGAAACAGTAGAAACAGTGTCAGACTTTATTTTGGGGGGCTCCCAAATCACTGCAGATGGTGACTGCAGCTATGAAATTAAAAGATGCTTACTCCTTGGAGGAGAAGTTATGACCAACCTAGATAGCATGTTGAAAAGCAGAGACATTACTTTGCTGACTAAGGTCCACCTAGTCAAGGCTATGGTTTTTCCAGTGGTCATGTATGGATGTGAGAGTTGGACTGTGAAGAAGGCTGAGCACTGAAGAATTGATGTTTTGAACTGTGGTGTTGGAGAAGACTCTTGAGCGTCCCTTGGACTGCAAGGAGATCCAACCATTCCATTCTGAAGGAGATCAGTCCTGGTATTTCTTTGGAAGGAATAATGCTAAAGCTGAAACTCCAGTACTTTGGCCACCTCATGTGAAGGGTTGACTCATTGGAAAAGACTTTGATGCTGGGAGGGATTGGGGGCAGGAGGAGAAGGGGACGATAAAGGATGAGATGGCTGGATGGCATCACCAACTCGATGGACGTGGCTCTGAGTGAACTCCGGGAGTTGGTGGTGGACATGGAGGCCTGGCATGCTGCGATTCAT
Organism: Redunca redunca; assembly: GCA_006410935.1. Taxonomy (NCBI): domain Eukaryota; kingdom Metazoa; phylum Chordata; class Mammalia; order Artiodactyla; family Bovidae; genus Redunca; species Redunca redunca. The sequence goes on from SJYQ01006340.1 coordinate 949,647, forward strand.
GGGGTCGCAAAGAGTCGGACACGACTGAGTGACTGAACTGAACTGAACTGTATAGTGAGAGAGTGAGAGGACAGAAAACAAATGTTGCAAAAATTTAACAATTGGTAAATCTGGTTGAGTTGGTGAATGATTCACTACATTCAACTCTAAACACTTCCATAGACTTAAAATTTTCAAAATGTGAAGAAAACTGTAGACCTTGAATTTCTACACACCTAGATTTTAATACCAGGTTCACCATTTGTTAGTTGTATAATCATTACTAAATTTTCCTAACTGAGCCTGTTTTATATTCTATTGTTAGTTACTTTTGTTAACCTCTTACTATTGTTGTGGTGTTTAGGTGCTAGGTCATGTCTGACTCTTTTGTGACCCCATGGATTGCAGCCCACCAGGCTCCTCTGTCCATAGGATATCCCAGGCAAGAATATTAGAGTGGGAAGCCATTTCCTTCTCCAGGGGATCTTCCAGACCCAGGTATAGAACCCATATCTCCTGCATTGACAGGCGAATTATTTACCATTGAGCCACCTGGGAAGCCCCCTATATGTGATACATGTTATTGTCCCTTATTAAGTAGCAGGCACTCAATTCTGTCCACTGGGACATTTCTATGACAGTGAAGACAAGTCCAGGGAGCTTACATTTAAAAGTGGGAATCTGTATGCATATGTGTATTCAAATATGGTTGTATATGTGATGCTTGCACATGAGCACTTGTGCAAATGATGGGGTATTAATTAGTTCTTATCAATTATTCATAGTATGAATGTTTATTCTGATTCTAGATTAGAATCATTCAATTTAGAGATCTGAGGAAGGGGAAAAGCAGTGAGAGAATTTCTGAAATGTTCTTAAATGGTGCTGATCATCTTAGTTCCTGCCCCAGCATTGTTCCCAAATCAGGGACCATGAACTCTTCTAGGATTTACCGCAAGCCCCCATTATATTTGAAAATTGAAAACGATAGCATTTAAAATGCAGAAAACTTAGAAATAGTATTTATTGAGTACCTAGTGTGAGCCACATATATATACTGCATCATTCAATTCTTAAAACATCTGCTTTGATATATAGTGCATACTTATTTTACCAAAAGTGAGTAAAACTTTTCAAAAAGATATGTGTCCAAGGTCACATTGCTACTATCAGAAAATTTATTCCATGTCTGTTTTTCTTTAAAATCTACAAACTGACTGTGGCTCCCTGAGCTTGAGAGTAAGATGCCATACACACACACAATTTTGAATAGACTGCTGAGTATATACATGTAATTTTTTTCATATACTAATTTCTATGGTTTATTTATGATGCAAATGGAAGCAGAAGCACCACATTTGAAGAGTTGATCCTAATACAGTTAACTTTTGGTGTGCTTTTGTTTCTTCAGTGGATTTTTAGAGGCCATGACACTAGGTTTTATATCAGTTTTTTAAAATCTAACTACTGGGAGACCTGTGTTTGACCCTTGGGTTGGGAAGATCCTCTGGAGAAGGGCATGGCAACCCACTCCAGTATTCTTGCCTGTAGTATCCCCATCAACAGAGGAGCCTGGTGGGATACAGTCCATGGGGTTGCAAAGTGTTGGACATGACTGAGCAACTAAGCACAGCACAGGCAACTCACATAGCTTATAGATTTGTGAGGAAGGAAGTATTAATTTCAGTTTTTCACTCTGAAAATTTTTATCATTGGGTACTGAAGTATCCTTAGAAGTCAATATAACACCTATATGTCACATGGTGCACTTATTCCCATTGTGTGTTTAACGAGAAGTAGCTATAAAAGCTGATTTTCACATTCGAGAACCTTAGAGGGATTGCACACTTAGGAAGATGACTCTGGGCATTAATGTTATAAAATTTAATTTATAGATTCATGCAGACAGATAATACATGTATACATATACATACGTACATACATACAGAATTCAATATAATGAAGTGTTGTTCAGAGAAGTAGCAAAATTGTGTCAAATTGATATAACTAAAAATATGGAGATATTTTGAGAACAGTTTTGTATATTCTTGGAGTAAAGATACATTTAAATATCTAAAACTCAAGTTTCTTTATAACTTGAGGAATTAACATCTTAGAATATAAATCGTAAGAGGTCAACTCTCATGTTTATGAAATTCTTTTTTGAGTCTATCAATATTCTCTTTACTGCTAATAAAATTAGTTGTTTTTGTATGATAACAATGACTTTCCCAAGACAAAAGTCCCTTAAAACATCACTGCATACTCCACCCTTGCATGTCTTCTTTCAGTTCAGTTCAGTTGCTCAGTCATGTCTGACTCTTTGTGATCCCATGGACTGCAGCACGCAAGGCTTCCCTGTCCATCACCAACTCCTGGAGCCTGCTCAAACTCATGGCCATCGAGTCAGTGATGCCATTCAGCCATCTCATCCTTTGTCATCCCCTTCTCTTCCTGCTTTCAATCTTTCCCAGCATCAGGGTGTTTTCAAATGAGGCCATTCTTCACATCAAGTGGCCGAAGTATTGGAGTTTCAGCTTTGGCATTAATCCTTTCAATGATTATTCAGGTCTGATTTCTTTAGGATTCACTGTTTGAATCTCCTTGCAGTCCAAGGGACTCTCAAGAATCTTCTCCACCACCTCAGTTCAAAAGCTTCAATTCTTTGGCGCTCAGCCTTCTTTATAATCCAACATGACTAGTGGAATTACCATAGCTTTGACTATATTAACCTTTGTCAGCAAAGTAATGTCTCTGCTTTTGAATATGCTGTCTGTTGATCATAGCTTTTCTTCTAAAGAGCAAGTGCCTTTTAATTTCATGGCTGCAGTCACCATCTGCAGTAATTTTGGAAACCAAGAAAATGAAATCTTTCACAGTTTCCATTGTTTCCCCATCTATTTGCCATGAAGTGATGGGACTGGATGCCATGATCTTCAATTTTTAAATGTTGAGTTTTAAACCAGCTTTTTCACTCTTGTCTTTCATTTTCATCAAGAGGCTTTTTAGTTCCTCTTCGCTCTCTGCCATAAGGGTGGTGTCCTCTCCATATCTGAGATTATTGATATTTCTCCTGGCAATCTTGATTATGTCTTCCTTAATATAAATTGCATTTCATGTCTTACTTTATGTTGTCTATTAAATTTAAAATTATGGGACCTGTTGTTTAAATGTTCCATAATTTTTCTTGTTCCTCATCTACTAAGTTTTAATTCTATGCTTGTTCTTGCAGTATCTTATATTTGTAAAATGCCTTACAGTTTTCAAGGAAATATATATATTCCTCTTTCTATATCATAACTATTACATATTTCTGACTTAATGGGTTACTATGCATTTCAGTCTCATTAATGAAAAATCATAATACATGTTCTCATTTTACATTTATAATTAATATGAAGTGTAATATGGACCACTACTTTTTCAAAATAAAGTGAAATATATTTTTGTTTAAGCTTCATAAGTTCCTCACAGTTAATAGTCACCTTTCTTACTAAATGGTAGTCAATCTTCTGTTATTTAATGTAGAGACAGCTGCCTCTTCAGATAAATTTGGCAACACAGATGGATTTAAAGTGAAACAGATTCTCTCTTTTTTATCCAGACTCTAACCAGCTATTTAGATAGAATTCAAGACAAAAATTTGTGACACTTTACTTAATACTTTCTACTTCCTCTTCCCTGTTACACCTTAAAAAATTATGAACTTGATTATTTAAAATTTTGTTGTCCAATATACATAATTTTTTGTACATTGTGTAGCAACATAAATAGTTTTCTTTGAATAGAATAGCCAAAGGAAAATGAGGCCAAAAAAGAAAACCTAATGTGATTCTGGGAATCTCTTATTAAAATGTTTACATTTAAAAATAGTGGCTTCAATATTTTTCCTTGTCCTTTATATCTGACTTTAATTCTGTAAGACAATGGTTTTTACATCTGTGCATTGATGAAATAAAGAGGTATGGTAGCTGCTTCTTGGCTGAAAGATTCTGTGGTTGTTACATTAATGTTATATTAATGTTACTCATACTGGACTTATGAGTAAAGCATCAAATAACTAATTAAAACACACTGGAAAAGTCTTCATTGCAAGAGGGTGATGTTTTAAAATATAACTTCAATATATGAAAATCAATAAAGTTTACCTGCTATATAGTTTTTTTTTAATAATCAGTGTTCCTATTCAAATTTTAAAGACTATTAGATTCTTAGATATGAAAATNATTTTAAAAGCATCAGCACTACTTTTCTTTCATTAAAGTTGTGATTTTAAATTTTTATATATATAAATGGATTTCAAATATATTCAAAATATTCATCAGAAAAAGTAAAACTAATTATAAAGCTGGAGTTTGAAGAATGCCCAGGTATTATTAGAATAGCCAATCTGCAGCTGACATAGCTACCACAAAAATAGCAAATTAGCAGCATACAGAATAGGATTATGTGATATTTATGCTGGAGCTTTGGGTCATTAACTGGAACTTTGGGTCGTTAGTTGGAGATATGCTCACTAGAAGTTCCTGCCAACCTCCTTGCATCCCATCTACAATGAGGAATGTGATGTTCCTTCATCATACGATGTTCTTTTGCTCCTGAAAAAAAAATCTTCAAACTATTCCATGAGCCCTTGTCAGTTGTCTGCAACTGAATGTTGTAGCAGATGTCCAGAAGTAGACACCTGTTTATCTATGCCACAGGAAGAATTGTACACACACTCACACAACACTTGCTTAGGCCATTCTCCATAAAGGCCTGAACAAGTTTCTTATGATCAGAGGCTGCCTAGCTATGAACTCTGGCAATCTGAGGCCACTGTACTTGGCCATTCCTGATGGGTAAGGTGATCCATATGTTATGTGACATGTATAAATGATTTGTGGCAAACTAGTTTGAAAGCTCTGGAGAAGGCAATGGTACCCCACTCCAGTACTCTTGCCTGGAAAATCCCATGGACGGAGGAGCCTGGTAGGCTGAAGTCCATGGGGTTGCAAAAAGTCAGACACGACTGAGCGACTTCACTTTCACCTTTCACTTTCATGCATTGGAGAAGGAAATGGCAACCCACTCCAGTGTTCTTGCCTGGAGAATCCCAAGGATGGTGGAGCCTGGCGGGCTGCCATCTATGGGGTCACACAGAGTCGGACACGACTGAAGCGACTTGGCAGCAGCAGCAGCAGCAGTTTGAAAGCTCAGCTCTTAGCCTGTTTCATTTTCTTCTGAGAATTTGTTAACATCCTGACAGAATTACATACTTATTTGTTTAGAATATAGCACAACAAAATGTGGCATTCGTGAAAGCAGTCGTTGTCTTTTTGCTCACTGTTGTAAATCACGTTGCACGATGTAAGTATTCTACACATATTCACTGGGTGGAGGATTAGACTCTAAGTTCAATGGGGCTGTCTTTATTCTTTATCTTCAGTGCCTACTCCAGTGTTTAGCTTATTGTATTTACTAAGGAGATAACTAGGGACTAGATTATAAATGTCTTGTAGGTCATGTTTGAAATTTTAGACTATTTCCTAAAAACAATAAGAAGCCACTGAAGTATTATAACTAAAAATATGTATTACTAGATTTTCACTTTAAAAAATAAAATTCTTACTTTCTGTTTCTCTTAACAAAGAAACTATTGGGCATCACCTTTCTCCTACTCATCCAATCTAAACTCTCTAAGTTATATAATACATTTCCCCCTCTTCTTCACTGCTAATAATCTGTTCAAACGTGACAATTTATTACTTTAATTTAATACATGTGTCTGTTCAGTCACTCAGTCCTGACTCTTTGCAGCTTTATGGACTGTTGCCTTTCAGGCTCCTCAGTCCATGGAACTTTCCAGGGAAGGATACTGGGGTGGGTTGTCACTTCCTACTCCAGAGGATCTTCCTGACCCAGGGATTGAACCTGAGTCTCTTGTGTCTTCTGCATTGGCAGACAGATTGTTTACCACTAGTGCCACCTGGGAAGCCCAATTATATATATATGTATATATATGTGTGTGTGTCTTTTTTGTTAACTACAGCATGGTCAATTATACCTGATAAACTCATGTTCATGTCTTTTAGTATATTCTTCATCTAGTCACTCTATGCCTTATAACTAATTAATTGTGCAGTGTTGGTCATCCCATTTATCTAAATAAATACTTGCAATAATTCCTCATGGATTAATTATGCTTCTAGTTTCTTATTTGAAAAAAAGTACAGTATAATTTTTACTATATTTAATATTCATTCACATTAATTATTGTATCTAACCTTTCTGTTTTTCCTTCCATTTGAAAGAAAAGAGAAAGGAAGAAAAAGAGAAGGGAAGGAGGAAGGAAAATGGAAAGAAAACAGCAAATGTTGGCAAGGATGTGGAGAAATCAAAACCCTTGTGTACTGTTGGGAATGTGAAATGGTGCAGCTGCTGTGGAAAATGGAATGAAAGAGTAAAAACAGACTTACTATGAAAACTAAAAAGTAGAATTTCCTTATATTCTTTCACCAAATTTAACTGTAAAAATATTTTTTTTTCTGTAGGTGTTTCTGAATCATTCTGAACAAATTGCAGCCACTATGCCCTCATGATAGCAATCACAGCAAACTTATCAAAACCAAGATGTTTAATGTTGATATAAAATCAGTTGTAATTAAACATATATAAAAACCTAGAGATGAGATAGTTTAGAGTTTATTCATATTTTGCCTATTGTCCCAATGTCCTTATAGTTAATGTATTTTTTCCCAGTTGTGTTTTCATTTCACATTGTAGTATATGTTGCATTTAGTCATTGTGTCTCTTTAACATCCTTTAGTCTGGACCAGTACTTAAGTTTTTTTTTTTTTTTTTTACTTTCATCACAGTGATATATTTGAAAAGTACAGGTATTTTGTGAAGTTTCTCTCAGTGTAGGTTTGTCTTTTGCTTCCTTTTAATTATACTTGATTATGCTTTTATTTTTTGGTCTGGAATACTATTAATAATAAGTTCTATTGTGTACTTCTTAGTTTATCACAGCATGAAGCACATGATGTCATTGGTGATGTTAATCTTGATCACTTGGTTAAGATGATAACTATCAGATTTATTCACTGTAAGGACTTTTAAAATTCCCTTGTCATTAAGAATCTGAGGGTTAAAAAAATGGCCTTACGTGCTTCTTCCCCCTCGAGTGTGCATTCTTCGCTATACAGTTTTGCAGTGTCTCCCATCAATTACATGGAGTATATGATTTCATCCTTCGAATCTGGGCATGTAGCTTCCTTCTGTGTCTTAGCAGAATTTTGGAAAGTACTCTACATTCGAGTCTACACTCCATTGTTGCTTTTCAGAATCCAGCAACTACCAGTACTCAAGGATACAGGACTAGCCTGTTGAAGGATGACAGACAAAGACAGACAAACATCTTAAACAAAGATAATCCATCCCAGCTGAGTCCTGCCTCCAATCAGCTTGCCAACCAGCAGACAAGTGAGCAAGGCCATCATTGACCAGCCAGTCCAAGTTGAGCCTGCCAGAGCAGAAACCACTAACAATTCACATAACCTTGAGGGTGTATAGATGTTTACTGTTTTAAACTGCTAAGTTTGAGGATGATGTGATAAACATCAAAACATAATTTTCAGGGAGATACTTTGAGAGTACATACACAACTGAATACATGTATAACTTTTACCTACTAGTTTTATGATTCTTGTCCTGGTTAAATATTACTACAAAGGCTGCAAAATAGTATTGCTATCTTTTTTAGAGATGAAGAATGTAAGAATTGGGGCTTATGTGTTTTGCAAGCACATATGACAAATAAGTGGCTGTGCCAGCCTTAGAAGCTTAACCTTTTACCTGGTGGTCCATAACTTTTCTCGATATGCCATAGATATGTGACTGACAGGATAACAGAACTGACAAAAGCAAGCAATAGAGAAAAGGGCCAGTGTCTTTGGTGTTAAGAGTGGCATCCTGTGTCCTCGCACAGGACAGAAACACTAATTGATGAGGGTGGAAGGGCTGCCCAGGGTGGACAGTGTAGGAGGGCAAATTAAATATAGTTATTATCATACCAATTTAGGTAATCGTTGATTCATGGAAAGATATAAAAATAACATCTCTAAAAATTGCCTTTTGTGAATATAATCAAGAATGTCATTGATACCCTAGATTATCATTAATAATAGACATTTATGCAACATGACTCAATATTTTTGGAGTAACTCTCATATCCTCCCCTAGTTTTCCCAAATAAGCTAAGAGGGAACTAAGGTAACATGAGGTGACCTACGTTATCCCTCTTAAAAATAAGAAAACTGAAACGGTATTAAGAACCCAAACTAACCAAGGGTCAACAGTGAATAAATGGCAAAGCAGAGACCTGTACTCAGCAATCCCAATTTCCTAGAAGAGTCCCTCCCACATGGCAGAGGGGGTTAGGTCCCAAGTCTTCAGATGCTAATAATATCTGAGTCTTAAGTTTTTGCCTCGTTCCATGCACTATTCTAAAACCCTTTCAGATAATTTAATTCACTCAGTCACATGGACTTTCTTCTACACTACACATAAACTTTACTCTGAAATGCAGACATTCAGGTGCTTCAGTGTATGTGTTTTTGCTGTTAGAGACCCTATCTTCCTGACTAAGAAAGGAATTCAGAGCCTTGCTTTTTTCTTTACCGCTCCCTTAAAAATTTAAGAGCACAAGGAAGCCTTTTGCATTTCCAGGTCTCTTACAATGATTTCGGTGGCAGCAGCTGTCGCTAGCCAGAACACTAGGATCCTGCCAGGGTAAACGAACTGTAATGGACAAGAGGCCAAACTCTTGTCTGTCCTTTCTGCTTCAGGGAGCCTAAACCTCAAGTTCCCTGCAGCTTATCTCCAATGGAGAGCCGACAGCTGGGGTGGGGTTGCTGGAGCTTTCGCGAGGGCAATCTGCACCCCGCGCCCCAGCACCCCTCTAGGACGTTATCCGGTGCTCTGGGCTAACACAGTGTACACAGCCTGTTTTCGCACAGTGGGACCCCGGGCCGGCCAGGGATCGCGGGGCGCTCTCGGGGGAGAGGAGTCGACCCCTCAGTTGCTCTTGGGGGCTGTGACTGCCAAGTATCGCGGGACTTGTGCACTCGCAGGAGCGGCAGCTCCAGGAGCAGCTGGAGCGCGCTCTGTGCGCACCGCCCCAGCCCGGGGAGGAGCGGGAGCCGGGAGGGAGGAGGGCTCGGGGTGCTGGTTACGTAAATTATACTAGCCCAGTGAGAGGCCTCCAGGCTGGGGCTACGGGAGGAGGAGGAGGGCCCGCGCAAGGAGGAGGGGCTGAGAGGGAGCGGGCTGGGGAGGGAGGGGGGCGGGGGCCGGGGGCGAAGTGACCAGGCGGTGGCAGCGGCTCTGCCGAGGTGACAATGTGTTAGGAGACCTCGCTCGGTCTCCTGCGCCTCCTCGGCCTCGGCGTCCGCTCGCGAGGAGCCCTCCAGCCCGCCGCTGCGCTATGAGGGCGCCTCTCCGGGGCTGGACGAGGCCGGAGCCGGCTCGCTCTTCTCCCGGGGAAGTGTGAGCAGAGAGGCGCGGGCGGGAAGCGGGGCTGCGCGCGGCGCTCGCGGGCCGGCGCGGGTTCCAGGTGAGCACGGGATCGGTGCGCCCCACACTCCTCGCAGCCGGCCGGCACCTGCCGGGCTGGGCCGGAGGCTGAATTCCGTGCGTGGACCGCCGTTCCTTCTTCGCGGGATCCCTGGCCACGACAGCAGGTCTCCGTCTCTCTCTCTTGCTTCCCCTCTGATTGTCTGGGGAGAGTCCTCTTTGGGTGGCCCGAGTGCCTGGGTGGGCGCCTCAAAGTCCCGCAGCGGGTGGCAGCGCACGGAGCCGGGAGCTCCGAACCAGTCCCAGGAAAGGGGCGCCGGCGAACCCGGTACACCGGCCTCTCGGGCTCTCGAAGCGCGCTTGCTCGCCGCTGCAAGTGCGGAGGAAAGACAGCCAGGCGCGGAACTTTCTACCGCTGCCCGCCCTCTACCCTGCTCTCTCTGCTCCCCGGCCAAGCTAGGGGGAGGGGGGGGGGCGGTGCGCCGGCCACCCTCTGCGCTCCACTGGCCCTCAGCCCCGGGGGGACATGGCCTTCCAGCCCCAGCAACTTTCTCCCACCAGCTGCGGGCGGTGTGGCGCGGCGGTGCTCGGACGCTTCTACACCCGGCGTTCAACATCAGGGACCCGCTGGGTCTCGGGTGTCGTCCTCGACGGTTACCTTCCTCTCTATTTCTGCCTTCCTTTGCGTCTTAGTCTCTACTTGTCCGTGTCTGAGTCAGTTTCTTTCTCTGATTCTTGATCAGGCTTACCGCATCCGCTCCGGGTTTGTCTCTCGTTCTCTTTCCTGTTTTTCTTGGGATGTTCCCGCGTCTCCGTTACTTTATCTTTTCAGCTTTCTCTCCGTCTTACCTTATTTTTTTCTTTATGTTTTTTTTTTTTCCTCTCGCTGCCTCTCTCCTCTCATCTCTCCTGCCTGGCCCCCTCGAACACCACTAGCTCCCATATTCCGAGACTCCTTGTCCAGGGGAGAGCACCCGAGCCCTCCTGGGCACCTCCAGGTACAGAGACCTCCTTTCTCAGAGCAGGAGGAGACTTGGGGATGGAAGCAGAGTGCTCTTGTCTGGGCTGCCGTGAGGGGGCTGACTGAGAGTCTCAAGGGCCGCCTCCCCGCCCCGGGTCCGAGGGCTCTGCGCTGCTGCGAACCCGGCTCACGAAGGCTGCTGCGTTAGCTGCGGGTGCCCCTCCTCTTAGCGCGTTCTTTGCCTAGAATCAGTTGAATTTCCAGGTAGAGAGTCTACATCTCCAGTCTTTACAGGCAGCCACAGGAGGAGACAGTGGGCAGATAAACACAGACGCTCCGGGATCCAGGGAAATCTAAGCTGGAAAGGGTGGGAGCTTTGCTGAGGCAAAAGTGTTGCTGTCTGAGGAGCACTGGGGACTGCCTGCCTTCAACTGTCATAACACTCAATCCTTGAGCGGTTTCTTTGGGAGAGAGAGCGGTCACCCTTCCCTGAAATACAGCACAGAGATTTTATTGGCAGGGTTAAAGACACTGACTGCCCCAACCCCTTGAAATTTCGAGTATCCTTGGGGCCCCGGATCTTCAGCTTTATATGAAGACTGCTTTTGCTCACGGTTGCTCCCCCTGCCTCAGTGTGTGTGTGTGTGTGTGTGTGTGTGTGTTTGCGTTCGTGCCCTCTAGTGTTAGAGAAACCTGCTGGTTTGAGAATATTGAAAAGTAAGGTGAACCTATTGGTGAATTACTTTTGATCTCTCCCCTTCTCAGGTCGTTCTCCTTGCCTTCACCCATCATGCTTTCCTTTTCTTCATCTTGACTTTTTTGTTGCAGTACTAATCTTTCCTTTGCCCTGATCTCTACAAACTCCTCCTCTCCTGCAGAATTAGAACCTCAATATTGAAACATCATTTGAGTCCTTAAGAGGTGGATAGATTTGGAGAATTTTCATAGCCTAAAGCAGGCTTTCAACATAAGAAAACATTCCATTTTTCTGCATCATTCAGTGCCAACCAGGATTTCACATCTCTTCCTTATGACCCTGCCCACCTTCAACTCCACTGAGAATTTTCCCTGGCTGCTCCTCCTTGTTTAAATAAATGCTTTTCATTCACCATTTCTGTGATGCTCATCCAATTCTAGGGCTTAAGCTGGTTGCTTAAGTAGAGGCACTAAGCAATTTTGGGAAGAAGAAAAGAAAGGTTTTCCAAAGGAAACAAAGTGCTTCTGGTATAGATTAATTCTGGATCCCAGTGTCCAGAGTGGGGCCAGGTGCTGTTTCAGATGTTTGGCCCCTAGCACAGTGTAGGAAAACTAGTAAATGCTTCCAAGAAACTTATTGGTTAATTGATTAGCATGGAGCTAATCATAGGCTTTGAAGTCACCTAGCTATGCTAATGTCTACATACAAGAAGTTGAATTCTACCTCTTGTTTGTTTCATTTAGTCTTTTATGAACGGGAATTGAGGACTATTAGAAGGTGAAACATGAGTCCTCTGTGTCCTCAACCCATTCGCTGATTGAATTTGACCTTCTGTGCAATTCTTTAACTTGGCTGATGTTCTTTAATAGTCAGTGCAGAATTGAAGAAATGACTTGAAGGCTCTGATGCGTGGCATCTCTCAGCCTTCTTACCTAAAAGTAAACTAGGGCATGACATTTGTGAGTGAATACTTTCCAGGGGTTTTCCCAAGTAAAAGGTTCTCTTTTTTTAATGTAAAGAACAGATGTATCAGCTTAAAATATTTGGGGCCTATAAATTAATCTGCAAACTGAATCACTGTAAATAATTTATAGGTTCCTTTATTGCTTGAAATATATGTGAGAGGTTGTGATACTACATGTGTATGAGAATTTGCCAAAGTACCTGGAAATGAAATGCCTCCTGATACAAGTTTCTAGTAGGAAACCCTGTGCTGCAATATTGTTTTCATGATGCTATGACAGTCACCTCTTAAAATAGTTGAGCATTTACCATGAATATTGTTCTGGAGCATGTTCAAGGCAATTTTGCTTTTAAAATATTACTTATAAATCAGCTCCTACTCTATCCAGTTTTTCATATTTAAAAATAGCAAAGACATAGTGAAGATGGAAATTCTAATATTGGTTGAGATACATTCTGATCTCTTAATAAGAATATTGAGACATATTTAACTTCTTAAAGATGTATATTACTTTCAGGTTTAAGTTATGTCAGAGTGAAATACGATGTTTCCATTTTCCCAATTTGATTTTAAGAAGTGGTAGTTGTACAGAAACATTTCCATGTAATAGAGATTTTGTAACTTTTTAAAAACTTTGGCACTTTAGGAAGAGGATGTGAGAACAAGGAATAAATGGATATTTTTATTCTTTCTGGTTATGAAAATGAAGAAGATATTGGTATTTCTGAATAAAAAGAAAATTATAGAAGATGATTCAGAGTAAAGTATGAATAAAGTCCTGCCATGTGAAATAAATAACAATGCTACATGTGTCGGATAAGTGTTTTTGTCCTTTATGAAAATGAGCAGATCCTATAGTTTTGTCCTTTAATTTGCTTTATTAAGCATCCTATTTTCAAGGTGCAGCCTCTGCAATAAGCAACAAATTCTTGATTATGACTTTTAATACATTGCCTCTTGGGGCTTGTGTTGATATCAGTAGTAGAAACATGTAGCCCTCTTAAATCTAATGAGATCTAGCAGGATCACTGCTTTGGAGTCTGAGTG
>SJYQ01006340.1:970218-980956 GCA_006410935.1 Redunca redunca
ATGAGATGGCTGGATGGCATCACGGACTCAATGGACATGAGTCTGAGTGAACTCCGGGAGTTGGTGATGGACAGGGAGGCCTGGCGTGCTGCGATCATGGGGCCGCAAAGAGTCGGAAATGACTGAGCGACTGAACTGAACTGAACTGAATGCTTAAATAGAAAGCATCAACCAAGTATCACCAGACATTTAAGAAGTATTTTATGAAAAAATATTAGTAAAAAACTGCAACACAAATGAAACCAAGAAAACTGAAAACCAGTGACAATGACATGACCTTGTATGGACTGGAGAATTAAAAATTCATAAAGGAGACCAAAAAGTAAAATTTTTGAAGAGATTCTAGAAAATATTACATTCATGAAACAAGAAGATGATAGGGAAGAGACACAATAAATGAACAAGAAAAACTTGGAAATTAAAGATTTTCAGATCAATAGTTTAAGAGAACATTTTTAATTCAAATACAGAAAAACCTCAGCAATGCAAAGGAAATTAACAAAAAGGTAAAAATAATCACTATAAATCTCCCTGAAGCATGACTTCCTGCTAATTGGAGTTCTGATTATAAGAAAACAAAATATATAATTAGAACATATTTTAAAAATTAATAGAATCATTTTCAAGTTTGTGAAGGAAGATGATTTGCAACTCAAAATTCCATGTCCAATATCTATTCAAAATATCAATCAAGTGCAAGGGTAGAATTAATATATTTTCAGGCATCTAATGATTAAATATGCTTTCCTCAAATATAATCTTTCTTATAAAATTACTTGAGGGTGAACCCCATCAAAGTATAATTAAGAGAAAGAGAAAGATATGGCATAAAAGCTATGAAGTAGTCCTATAAGGTAAATGATTCATATTACTTTAATCTGATATAGAGTTAATGTAAAAGAAGTAGAAAGCTTTGTCTGGTGGGAGGCCCTAGGATAAAGGGGGATATTATGCAACCTTTAAAGTCCAAGAAATATTTGAGAAGACAAAGAAAAATAGTATAAAAATGAAAAAAGAAGTGCAAACTCCACCCAAGAAGAACCAAAGTATATGGTAGAAAGGAAAGTAGCCATAGAACCCTAGTTGGCACTGAAATAAATAATATTTTTATGTTACTTAAATATAAGTGTTTTTTAAACTGATTTTCAATTTTCAGTATCAATCTTTAGCTAAAAAGTGGAAGAGAATCATAATTATAGACAGAATGCAAATATTAGCAATGGCATTGCTACAGTAAACATACAGATGGGAGAGGCTAGGAAGTAGGTATGATGCTTGGAGAAAACAGAAGAAAAGGACAGAAATTGGAAGATTAGCATATTACACAATAGGGGTCAAGAGATGGTACCTACAGTTGATACAAGTTAGAAGTGTTGATACATTCCTTAAAATTAAAAAAACTAAAAGGAATAATATTAATAAGAATATAGAGAAACATGGAGAGTGGTATGTGAGATAATTTAGATAATGTCTAAAATACTTTGGGTCCATTTGTTTGGTCACAATATGCTTTAATTTAATTTTTCAAAAAATGTGGTTGCTTTTGATGTATCTCTACTCTCCAGATTTTCGCAGATACCAATCAGTCTCTGTTAAATCACCTTGATCTGTAAAGACATTTGAATTTAACCATTTTGTTTTAGAACTAATACATAATTAAAGGTGATTCTCTCTGGAGAGAGGAATAGTTTGGAGTTAAGGGAGGGGACTCCAAGCTATAAAGTAGTATAAATACTTGGAAATTTTATTGTTAAACACAGTATCAGTCATCCCTTACAGTATTATAAAAATTACAGGACTAAGAGGAGAGAATTGGATTCTGGTCATGGTAAAAACCTTAATAAATTCTGTAGCATGTCATTTTAAATTCTTTGGATCTCAGTTTTCTCATCCTTGAAATGATGCAACTGGTAATACAAAAACAAAAAGCATGATATGACTCTATCCTAGCATTTATTTATTTTCCAAATGTAGGCCTATCATTTTCTTTGAAAATGAAAAGAACTATAGGTTTTCTAGGTCTTATTTTCTTATAATTAAAATCAAACTTATTTTTGTGATGTAAAAATGCAAAGTATTACCAAATGATTCTCCAGAAAATCCTATTTCCATTCCATCTCTGTTTTCCTAAACATTTAATAGCTAGCATTCAACAATAATTTTAAACAACATTTTGTAGTGGTTTCCAGATAGAGACAGTAAATTTTATAGTCCTCTGTGTTATTAAATTGTACCAGTTACTCTGATTACCTGATGTGTCTGCAGATTCACAGAGGAATTGAGAGATGAAGGATGGCTGTTTCAACATTACACAGATGTGAGAATATTGCCGTCTTAGATTGGCAGCTGCTCTGGAAGTTCTCATTGCTTCTTCTTATTTGGGCTAACACTTTAATTTTGTAGCTAATCAGAAATAGTTGCTTTAAAGATGCTAGGTATTCCTAATGAATGTGAGAACACAGATGGGTCCCTTAAGAAATGTCTAACCTGCTGATTGTTAGAAGATCTCTCTGTGTGTATGCTTTAGCATCTTTTAACTGTGAACATTCATTCAACAAACCAAAAGAAAATTATAATAACTTTCTATGCTGCTGCTGCTGCTGAGTCGCTTCAGTCGTGTCCGACTCTGTGCGACCCCATAGACGGCAGCACACCAGGCTTCACCATCCCTGGGATTCTCCAGGCAAGAACACTAGAGTGGGTTGCTATTTCCTTCTCCAATGCATGGAAGTGAAAAGTGAAAGTGAAGTCACTCAGTCGTATCCGACTCTTGGCGACCCCATGGACTGCAGCCCACCAGGCTCCTCCGTCCATGGGATTTTCCAGGCAAGAGTACTGGAGTGGGGTGCCATTGCCTTCTCCAATAACTTTCTATAGATAGATAGAAATAAAGAGATTGGCAGAAAGAGAGATAGAGACCAGAGGCAGACAGAGAGAGAAGAAGAGAAATAAGGAGGAATGAAGTTTCTGGTCTCTCCATATGCCCCCACTTGGCAGTTTGGGTCTTGTATAAAGTAAAAAGTAGTGAAAACTGAGAACAGAAATTACATATTAATTAATATGTACAATCTAGTATTTTTATGATATGGAAGGCTAGGAGATTCTGAAGTGAGAAAAAACAGGTCAACACTGAGGCATTCTTTAAATCTGTTAGGGTCTGGTTTCTGTTGACAGGCTGTAATTATAACTCCTTGGGTCACCTCCTTTCACCTTTTTCTGAGTGATCTGGCTTTTGGACAGTGACTGGGGGAAATGAAGAGGAGCTTTGTCCCTTGGGGTTCGATGAATTGAAGGTCTATTAAATTTCCTTTTAAAGGTGGAGTTCTTGACAATGAGTTTGAGCAAGCTCCAGGAGTTGGTGGTGGACAGGGAAGCCTGGCGTGCTGCCGTTCATGGAGTCACAAAGAGTCAGACATGACTGAGAAACTGAACTGAACCGAACTCTTGGCAATTAATTATAACCTTTAGCATATGAATCATACCTTAATTCTAAAGTAAGAAAAATGCCGAGATTCGAGTTTGCAAGAGGCAGTGGAACATGTTTGTGTTGAAGCTACAAGACCATGGTGCCTGCATAAATGTAGTTCAGAAATTTTGAACTATCCAGTTGCTTAAGCAGGTTGACAAAGCACAGTTAGATAGCTTCTGTGGCATTTAAATATTCCATCTTTAAAATGCAAGTGACAGCAATCGTGGCTAACACCAATAAAACCCGGGTTTCTAATTGGTTATAAGGATTTCTTTTAGGGGCTTTATGTAATATTGGCACTTTCAATTCTCACAGTTCTAAGAGTCAGATGTTTATTTTCATCTGCCTAATAATTATAACTGCTTTCATGGGTTGAGGTGATTATGCATGTAATGCACTGATTACTGTCCCTGGCACTTAGGAAGTGCTTAACAAATGCTAGCTGCTATTAGTGTATCTCCCCTTCTAGGGTCCTCTACTGGTGTGTAGTATGTCAGGTGCCTAGAAATCTGATCTGCTTAACCGATTTCCAAGACAAAATTCTCAGACCTGCAAGAGTTATTGTGAAGAGGAACTATAAAATCAGATCCCAGGAGGCAATAAATAAATAGCAGTTAAAGATAGGATTGAAGCCAAGCAAAATAGAAACCCAGTAAAACTGTTTTAGTGAAATATTTAGAAATCTTATTTAAGAGAGAATTGAAGGTAAATGAAGGCAGGAAAAGGAATATCATATCATGATGAATTGATCATAATATTATACAAATTGTATCCAGTACTAAACCCAAATGCTTCTTTGCAGAAAGTGCATCTAGCTTAGAAAAAGAGTGGTAAGCTTCTATTCCTTTTAACTTTATTTGGAAAATTTTAGCTTCACTGCTGATTTTTGTGAGGTGTTCTTGACTAAGTTGAGCAGTCATCTTCCATTTTCCCCTTAGTTTTTTGATCAGCTTTGACTGTATCATTTTATCTTGGCTGATTCTTAGAGAAATTGAAAGATGAGTGCTTTTTCTCTGTGTGAATATGAAAAATAGTAACCATTTTAAAACACATTACTATTCTAGCCTTATTCCTTTGAGTGAAAAAGATGAAACATTTTTGTTATATTTTTGTTCTTTAGTGACACAGACTTCAAATATGTGATGTCTTATTTTAATGATTTTTTTTAAATGCTTAATTGAAGATTCTCCATTTTTTTATGTAGAAAGACACATAATTTGAGCTAACAAATTGTAACTGATTTCTCATTTAGAAATATTTGAGTTCCAATTCTCTTGTCTTATCATATGAGAATAATATGTTGTTTTCAACACTGAGTTTGTCAATTCCTTCACAATAATTTGTACAAATAATAATTATACATAAATTAATAAACTGCTGGTGGTAATCTAATGATGCATCATGCTGTTTCTGACTTATTTCTGAACCATCTGTTGAAATGTACCAGGACTAATTGTTTAATGTAACCTGTAACTTCCTCAACTCCAAAAGTATGTTCAGTAAGATAGAATATTTATTTTTTAAAAATGAAGGAAAAACTTATGTTATGTTTAGTAAGAATTTATTATATAAGAANATGAGCTTTTACTACATTTCCTATTATGATTCAAACAATTTTCTAGAGTTGCCTAAAATACTGTGGGGTCATTAGTTTACATTTGCTTAGTCTTCCTGTTTCCTTCCATCCTAAAGTTTTGTGTTTGAATATATTTTACAAGTGATTAAAAAGAAAAGTTTTGCCGAAATTTCAACAACTTGTAAGGAATTTCTCTGTCAGAAATAATTAAAATCAAGTAATGATTCCTGCTGTGTCTGGGAATCATGCATAAGATTAAATCTTTTCAACCAAGGTTGCATTAAGTCACAGACAGACAACTGATTTTCTTGTATTGTTGCATCTATCTGCCAAAATATTACACCACTCATACTTTATAGTATGATAGTCCATTGATAACTAACCTTGAAAATTCACTTTATGAATAGTTTTCATTTTATTTAACAATGATTTGGGAGTTAGTACAGAAAATATTCACTATTGTTATAAATATTTTTAAACCAAGATGCAGAAATATTTAAAAATATGATTGATTTTGCAGTACATTTTTTGTAGGTTTTTTTTTTTTTCAATTAGAGGATAATTACTTTACAATACTGTGATTGTTTTTGCAATACATCAGCATGAATTGGTGTTAGGTATACATATGTCCCCTCCCTCTTGAACCCTCCTCCCACCTCTCTCTCCACTGACTAATACTAAATCAAAGATATACTGTTTCCTTTCAGAGGACAGAACTGATGCCCACCAAATATGTGTACACGTATGTGTACACGTGTTCCCAAAGGGTTTCTACTGAAAGCTGAGTTTTTATTTTTATGTGTTTCCTAGGTATTTCTCTATTTTTTAATGGGAGATGACTCTTGAGAGTCCCTTGGACTGCAAGGAGATCCAACCTGTCAATCCTAAAGGAAATCAGTCCTGAATATTCATTGGAAGGACTGATGCTGAAGCTGAAACTCCAATACTTTGGTTACCTGATGAGAAAAACTGTCTCATTAGAAAAGACCCTGATGCTGGGAAAGATTGAAGGCAGGAGGAGAAGGGGTGAACAGAGGATGAGATGGTTGGATGGCATCACTGATCCAATGGACATGAGTTTGAGTAGGCTCCAGGAGTTGGTGATGGACAGGGAAGCCTGGCATGCTACAGTCCATGGGGTCACAAAGAGTCAGACATGACTGAGTGAGTGAACTGATGACTGATTTAGTGGCTTCCCAGGTGGCACTAATGGTAAAGAACCTGATTGCCAATACAGGTAGATATAACAGATGGAGGTTTGATCCCTGGGTCTGGAAGATCCCCTGGAGGAGTGCAGATATACAGATATGTACAACAACCTACTCCAGTATTCTTGCATGGAGAATCCTCCTGGTCAGAGGAGCCTGGTGGGCCACAGTCCTGTGGGTCACACAGGGTAGGACATGACTGAGCAACTAAGCACTGGAGTACTAACATGGTTGATTTATAATATTGTGTTAGTTTAAGGTATTACTGCAAAGTGATTTAGTTATACTTACATATATATATATATCTACACATATTATTTTTCAGATTCTTTTCCATTGTAGGTTATTATACAATATTGAATATAATTCCTTGTGCTATACAGTAAGTCATTGCTTACTATGCAGTAGTGTGTATCCGTTATATAGTAGTGTATATCTGTTAATCCCAAACTCCTCCCGCAGTGTGGGAGACCTGGGTTTGATCCCTGGGTTGGGAAGTTCCCCTGGAGAAGAGAAAGGCTACACACTCCAGTATTCTGGCCTGGAGAATTCTATGGACGTTATCGTCCATGGGGTTGCAAAGAGTCGGACATGACTGAGCAACTTTCACTCACACCCTTCCCCTCTGGTAACGATAAGTTTGCTTTCTGTGTCTGAGGTTCTGTTTGTTTCATAAATAAGTTCATTTGTATCACTTTATATATTCACCATATGAATATAAGTGATATCATATAATACTTGTTTTTCTCTGTAAGACTGACTTTACTTAGTATAATAATCTCTGGATCCATCTATGCTGCTGCAAATGGCAATATTTCATTCTTTTTTATGCCCAAGTAATATTCCAGTGTGTTTATCTACCACATTATCTTTATTTATTCCTTTCCTAATAGACATTTAGGCTGCTTCCATGTCTTGGCTATTTTGTAAACAGTGCTGCTATGCACACTGGGGTGTATATATCTTTTCCAATTAAAGTTTTCATATTTTCTGGATATATACCCTAGAGTGGGAATGCTGGATCGTATGGTAACTCTAGTTTTGGTTTTATAAAGAAACTCCATACTGTTTTCCACACTGACTGCACCAATTAACATTCCCATCAACAGTATTGGAGGATTCCCTTTTCTTCACAGCTTCTCCAGCATTCATTATTTGTAGGCTCTTTGATGGTGGCCATCCTGACAAGTGTGAAGTGGTACCTCGTTGTAGTTTTGATTTGCATTTCTCTAACACTTAGTGATGTTGAACATCTTTTCATGTGCCTGTTGGCCATCTGTATGCTTTCTTTGGAGAAATGACTATTTAGTTTCCTGCCCATTTTTTGATTGGTTTGTTTGTTTGGTTTTTTGTTTGCTATTGAGCTATATGAATAGTTTATTTATTTTGGAAATTAAGCAATCATCAGTAGCACTGTTTGCAAATATTTTCTCCAATTCCATAGGTTGTCTTCTCACTTTGCTTATGATTTCCTTTGCTATACAAAAGGTTATAAGTTTGATTAGGTTCCATTTGTTTATTTTTGTTTTTATTTCTTTTGCCTTGGTAGAATGATCTAAAGAAATATTGCTGTGATTTATGTCAGAGAATAGTTTGCCTATGTTCTATCTAGGATGTGTATGTTGTCATGTATTATATTTAAGTCTTCAAGTCACTTTGAGTTTATTTTTGCATATTGTGTGAGGGAGTGCTCTAACTTCATTGATTTACATGATTTACATTGATTTACACATGATTTACATGTTGCTGTCCAGTTTTCTTCTGGGTATTTTTACGTGTGAATCTTCACAATCTCTTGGGTATTGCTCAAATTACTTCTTTTATGATAATCCAGATTTATTCTTGACTTTGAGTTGTTTTATTAACTTTTGAGTCATTTTGACCATTTGTTGGACCATATTAAGTTTTGGTTCAGCTTTTTTTGATGTCCCTATCTAAAACCTTATCTTCAGTATGGCTTTCTTTTCAGACTTAATTTAATGGTTTTGAGTTTTTAGCCAACCTTCAATTTATTAGAAATTTTATGAATTCCTATCTTTTTGCTGATTCCCATAGATAGAGCTCCCTTTGCAGAGCCAAGTTTGTTTATCAAAATGGCTTGACACCAACACCATGCACTCTTCATATAGCCTTTCACATGTTCTCGCTCCTCTTCACAGTAATACCCCTAAAGCTCCACCATTTAGTCATTTTTAGCTGGTTTATTTTTTCTCCTCTATTTTAATAGTATGTATTTGCTGCTTTCCAAAGAAAGTATATTATGTGATTTTAATCATTTTATGCATCTGTGTTTTACTTAAGTGAAAATGAAAGTCCCTAAGTCATGTCCAGCTCTTTGCAAGCCCATGGACTATACAGCCCATGGAATTCTCCAGACCAGAATACTTGAGTGGGTAGCCATTTCCTCTCCAAGGGATCTTCTCAACCCAGGAATTGAACCTAGGTCTCCTGCATTGCAAACAAATTCTCTACCAGCTGAGCCACCAGGAAAGCCCAAGAATACTGGAGTGGGTAGCCTATCCCTTCCATACCGGATCTTCCCAACCAAGCAATTGAATCGGTGTCTCCTGCATTGCAGGCAGATTCTTTACCAGCTGAACTACCAGGGAAGCCCTTCTAAATAGCCATGTACTTTTAATTTGCAAACGACTACATCTCACAATAACTTGATGTATAAAGTTGTGGGCCAGCAAAATGTTACCACATTTTAACACAGAAGCATACTTCCTTGGTGTGTGAAGTGATTCCTACTTAAGTAGTCAATACATATCAGTCAGTCAGTCAGTTCAGTCGCTCAGTCGTGTCCAACTCTTTGCGACCCCATGAATCGCAGCACGCCAGGCCTCCCTGTCCATCACCAACTCCTGGAGTTCACTCAGACTCATGTCCATCGAGTCCATGATGCCATCCAGCCATTTCATCCTCTGTCGTCAATATATATAATCAATTAATAAATAGGGCTAGTGGTTTGGGGATCTACTTGGTTTAAGGCACTATGTAAATGCAAGATCAGCGACATGTACACATTGGTATATCTAAAATTGAAAACCAACAGGGACCTACTGTATAACACAGGAAAGTCTGCTCAATGTTAGGTAGCAACCTGGATGGAAGGGGAGTTTGGGGGAGAATTGATACATGTATATGTATGGTTGCATTGCTCTGTTGTGCACCTAAAACGAGCACAACATTGTTAATTGGTTATACTTTAGTATAAAATAAAAAGATAAGACCAAAAAGACCCCAAAATAAATAAATACAAGATCAGGTGCTTCCAAAGTCTCATTAACAGACACATACTTACAAATGAGTTTTTAGCAATGGGTTCATGTAAAACCCTGGGGGTCCATGTGTTGAGAGCCCTTTTTCTTTTTGTCTGCTCTACTGCTTTCTTTCTGTCATGTCTCTGTCTTATTGAAGTCTCACACTATTAAAGAGAGGATTTTTCTCATTCCTGCTTCTGGGGATTAGACCTCATTCAAAATGAACATCTGCAAACTAGAGCTACATATTTTCATAAGGCTAAGCCATTCTGTCAAAAAAAAAAGGGCCTCATGCCATGAAAAATATAAATATCATCTTTCTATATGAACAATATTACAAATTTATGAATAAGAAGCACATTTCTACATGTTATCCTGTAGAGTTTTTAGTGTTTATTCTCTGTGTCTTTCAGCAAATTCATCCACACTGTGTTATTTGTGGCTGTATTTTACAGGAAAATGTGTGCCTTTACCACTGTGCAGGGGCTTCAAGGACAGTGAGATTCTTCAGTGTCTAAAGTTCTTATCTGATGATATGCTTGGCTGATTGCCATCAAGCAAGCCATTCAGAGGACTTAAGAATTCAGATTTCACGCAGCATGCGTCAGTCTCGGGTAAAATTGAAACTTCTTCACGTGTTACTCTCTCAGGATAGGTTCACACCTTCAAGTCATTAGAAATTTCATGAATGCCTACCTTTTTGAAAGGTAGTTCCACATGTAGGCCCACCCACATACAGATCTCTCTAGTCAGGGCCATGTGGCCCAGTACCAACACCAACAACAGCACAGAGGAAGGAGGGAAAGAAACGGAACTTGTGTCTCTAGATTGATGCTGTGTTGTGGCTGACCCCTTCCTCCCTTCAAGCAGCTGCAGTCCTGTGGCTTGTTGTGCCTCAGACTTCTTGCGTGACCTTGGCTTACAGTGGTGTCCAGTCTGAACAGGGTAAAAATTTCCGTTTTCCTCCCAGACGGTTTCAGGTGTGAGATCATGTCACTGAAATTGATATCCTCTGACATTCAGCTGCATTTCTCCTTGAAATGGAACTGATCAAGGAGTTGTCCTGTTCATTATTGATACTCATGAAGCATTTAATATAAATACCTACATTTTTGTCAGTTTCTGCAGTTTAATAAATCCTTTCTTTTATCTTCCCAAATTTTAGATGTATATCTACATCCATCTGTCTTTAAAAGATTATAAAATCCACGAAGGCAGTCCA
>SJYQ01006340.1:993187-1033735 GCA_006410935.1 Redunca redunca
TCCTGCCCCCAATCCCTCCCAGCATCAGGGTCTTTTCCAATGAGTCAACTCTTCGCATGAGGTAGCCAAAGTATTGGAGTTTCAGCTTCAGCATCAGTCCTTCCAATGAACACCCAGAACTGATCTCCTTTAGAATGGGCTGGATGGATGTCCTTGCAGTCCAAGTGACTCTCAAGAGTCTTCTCCAGCACCACAGTTCAAGAGCATTAATTCTTCAGAGCTCAGCTTTCTTCACAGTCCAACTCTCACATCCATACATGACCACAGGAAAAACCATAGCCTTGACTAGACGGACCTTTGTTGGCAAAGAAATGTCTCAGCTTTTGAATATCCTGTCTAGGGTGGTCATAACTTTCCTTCCAAGGAGTAAGAGTCTTTTAATTTCATGGCTGCAATCACCATCTGCAGTGATTTTGGAGCCCCAAAAATAAAGTCTGCCACTGTTTCCACTGTTTCCCCATCTATTTCCCATGAACTGATGGGACCAGATGCCATGATCTTCATTTTCTGAATGTTGAGCTTTAAGCCAACTTTTTCAGTCTCCTCTTTCACTTTCATCAAGTTTTAGTTCCTCTTCACTTTCTGCCATAAGGGTGGTGTCATCTGCATATCTGAGGTTACTGATAATTCCTCTGGACAATCTTGATTCTAGATTGTGCTTCTCCCAGCCCACCGTTTCTCATGATGTACTCTGCATACAAGTTAAATAAGCAGGGTGACAGTATACAGCCTTGACGTAGTCCTTTTCCTATTTGGAACCAGTCTGTTGTTCCATGTCCAGTTCTAACTGTTGATTCCTGACCTGTATACAGGTTTCTCAAGAGGTAGGTCAAGTGGTCTGTTATTCCCATCTCCTGAAGAATTTTCCACAGTTTATTCTGATCCACACAGTCAAAGGCTTTGGTATGGTCAATAAAGCAGAAATAGATGTTTTTCTGGAACTCTCTTGCTTTTTCCATGATCCAGTGGATGTTGGCAATTTGATCTCTGGTTCCTCTGCCTTTTCTAAAACCAGCTTGAACCTTAGGGAGTTCAAGGTTCACGTATTGCTGAAGCCTGGCTTGGAGAATTTTGAGCATTACTTTACTAGCGTGTGACATAAATGCAATTGTGCGGTAGTTTGAGCATTTTTGGCATTGCCTTTCTTTGGGATTGGAATGAAAACTGTCCTTTTCCAGTCCTGTGGCCACTGCTGAGTTTTCCAAATTTGCTGGCATATTGAGTGCAGCACTTTCACAGCATCATCTTTCAGGATTTGAAAGAGCTCAACTGGAATTCCATCACCTCCACTAGCTTTGTTCATAGTGATGCTTTCTAAGGCTCACTTGTCTTCACATTCCAGGATGTCTGGCCCTTTGTGAGTGATCACACCATCATCATTATCTTGGTCGTGAAGATCTTTTTTGTACAGTTCTGTGTATTCTTGTCACCTGTTCTTAATATCTTCTGCTTCTGTTAGGTCCATATCATTTCTGTCCTTTATCAAGCCCATCTTTACATGAAAAATTCCCTGGTATCCCAAATTTTCTTGAAGAGATCGCTAGTCTTTCCCATTCTGTTGTTTTCCTCTATTTCTATGCATTGATCACTGAGGAAGGCTTTCTTTTCTCTCCTTGCTATTCTTTGAAACTCTGCATTCAGATACTTATATTTTTTCTTTTCTCCTTTGCTTCTGGCTTCTCTTCTTTTCACATCTATTTGTAAGGCCTCCTCAGATAGGCATTTTGCTCTTTTGCATTTCTTTTCAATGGGGATGGTCTTGATCCTTGTCTCCTGAACAATGTCATGAACCTCCATCCATAGTTCATTAGGCACTCTGTCTATCAGATATAGTCCCTTAATTCTATTTCTCACTTCCAATGTATAATCATAAGGGATTTTATGTAGGTCATACCTGAATGGTCTATTGGTTTTCCCTACTTTCCTCATTAGTCTGAATGTGGAAATAAGGAGTTCATGATGTGAGCCACAGTCAGCTCTCGGTCTTGTTTTTTTTGACCGTATAGAGCTTCTCCATCTTTGGCTGCAAAGAATATAATCAATCTGATTTTGGTGTTGACCATCTGGTGACATCCATGTGTAGAGTCTTTTCTTGTGTTGTTTGAAGAGGGTGTTTGCTATGACCAGTGTGTTCTCTTGGCATAACTTGGCAAGCCTTTGTCTTGCTTCATTCCATACTCCAAGGTCAAATTTGCCTGTTACTACAAGTGTTTCTTGACTTCCTACTTTTGTATTCCAGTCACTTATAATGAAAAGGACATCTTTTTTGGGTGTTAGTTCTAAAAGGTCTTGTAGGTCTTCATAGAACCGTTCAATTTCAGCTGGTTACTGACTGGGGCATAGACTTGGATTACTGTGATATTGAATCATTTGGAAATGGCAACCCACTCCAGTACTCTTGCCTTGAGAATCCCATGGAGGGAGAAGCCTGGTAGGCTATAGTCCATAGGGTCGCAAAGAGTCGGACACGACTGAGCGACTTCACTTCACTTTCACTTGCCTTGGAAACGAACAGAGATCATTCATTTGTTTTTGAGACTGCATCCAAGTACTGCATTTTGGACTCTTTTGTTGACCATGATGGCTTCTCCATTTCTTCTTAGGGATTCCTGCCCACGGTAGTAGATAAAATGGTCATCTGAGTTAAATTCACCCTTATAGTTCATTTTAGTTTGCTGATTCCTAGAATGTCAACGTTCACTCTTGCCATCTCCTGTTTGACCACTTCCAATTTGCCTTGATTCATGGACCTAACAGTCCAGGTTCCTATGCAGTATTGCTCTTTACAGCATCAGATCTTGCTTCTATCACCAGTCACATCCACAACTGGGTATTGTTTTTGCTTTGGCTCCACCCCTTCATTCTTTCTGGAGTTATTTCTCCACTGAATTCCAGTAGCATATTGGGTACCTACCCACCTGGGGAGTTCTTTTTTCAGTATCGTATCATTTTGCCTTTTCATACTGTTCATGGGGTTCTCAAGGCCAGAATACTGAATTGGTTTGCCATTCCCTTCTCCAGTGGACCACATTCTGTCAGACCTCTCCACCATGACCAATCCATCTTGGGTGGCCCCACATGCAAGTGCAGGAGGGCAGAGAGGAGCTACTCCACATTCAAGGTCAAGAGGGGCGCCTGTGAGGAGATATCCCTCGTCCAAGGTAAGGAGCAGTGGCTGCGCTTTGCTGGAGCAGCCATGAAGAGATACCCCATGTCCAAGGTAAGAGAAATCCAAGTAAGACGGTAGGTATTGCAAGAGGGCATCAGAGGGCAGACACACTGAAACCATACTCACAGAAAACTAGCCAATCTGATCACACAGACCACAGCCTTGTCTAACTATTGGATGGTATCACTGACTCAATGGACATAAGTTTGAGTAAACTCCATGAGTTGGTGATGGACTGGAAGGCCTGGCATGCTATACTGAGCGACTGAACTGAAGTGACTGATATATAGATTTTTATTTTCCAAGTCTTCTGTAAATGTGTTATCATACTTTCATATTAAAAATAAATAAATAAATTTTAAAGACACCAAAATTAACGACTCTTTTGAGCTGTGTCTGTAACTAATAGCCTCAGGTGAAGGAAGGCCCTGTCATAGGCAAGGCTACCAGGTATCTTACTTTTGAAAACCAGCTGTTAACCTTTTTATTGGATCCTTGTCAAATATGAATGCCTGATCCATTGAATTACTGTGACTCATCAACTTGCTATTCCATTTTGGGTGGGTCAACTTGGATTTACTTTTTAACAAGGTAAGTAATAAGCCTTACTTGCCAAATGGAAATGGCATTTTAAAAAATGCATCCAGCCTGGCCTCAAAGACATGTAAGTTTTATAGGTAAAATTGACAGCTTGTTCTTTTGGTGGAAACTTTATTTCCTATCCACTCTTTCAAGCAAAGCCTCTTGTTTCATGTACCATCAATTCAGAGTTTGCTCTAAATACATTGGCCTGATTCCACTATGGTACTTCCCGGTGGGCTGTGGCTGTTCAAACTCAGTCTGTTGTTCTCCTTTAGTTGCTCAGCTGTGTCTGACCCTGTAACCCCATGGACTGTAGCCCACCAGGCTCCTCTGTCCGTGGGATTTCCCAGGCAAGGATACTGGAATAGGTTGCAATTTCCTTCTCCAGGGAATCTTCCTGACTCAGGGATAGAACCCGAGTCTCCAGCATTGGCAGGTGGATTGTCTATTTCTGACCAAATCCTCAAACAAGCATCATTGTGTAAAATCTAAAACAGACATTGCCTCTGTACTCAATAAGCAGAACTCAAGGCCACTGACAAAGCTCAAATCAAGATGTCCTTGATGAACCTTATATATTTACTGATACTTGGATTGTTGTCAATAGCCTAACTGTGTAATCTGCCACTTGGAAAACTACAGATTAGTCGATAAAAGACAATCCCTTTGGGGCTATGAAATGTGAAAAAAAAAAAAAATGGAGCTGATAGATAAGCCATGTGAGTCAATGCAGATGTCCATGTCAAGGGTCTATTTTCTAATAAGACCTACTGGAATAAGATTGCTAAACTAGCCTGGACTATCCAAACTGCCATCATTGCTGCCTAGATCCATCATCCTAGTAGACATGGCAATGCACACTATTATAAACTGGGCACAAAGGAAAGGATTCTGTATATTTTGTACAGATAAGACTATCAAATATCACATTTGTTATTCCTGTCAGAAGATGTCCCATTTGTCTTTTGGTAAGGGAAATCACTTTGCATGAGTCATATTCCTCCCCGCTCCTTGCAGATTGACTCCATTGAAACTTTGGCCTCAACTCTGAGTTATCAGTAATGTTTAGTGCTTTATAAGTGTTTGGCAATTTTCCACTTGCTGATCCAGTGTGATGAGCCAAATCCAGACATACTCTGGAGCTCTTAAAACAACACCTTGTCATGTATTTGGCTTTCAGGACCATTTCAGTCTGAATGTATTTAAATTATCATCACAGAAGACATTCAAATATGGGCTGATGGCAACAGTGTTTGGTGGGGGACTTCCCTGGTCGTCCAGTGGTTAAGAATATGCCTGCCGATGTAGGGGACATGGGTTCAATCCCTGGTCCAGGAAGATCCCACATGCCATGGAGCAACCAAGTCAGTGCACCACAACTACTGAGCCAATGCTCTGCAACAAGAGAGTACCCCTTGCTCACCACACTAAAGAAAGCCTGAGTGCAGCAAAGAAGACCCAGTGCAGCCATAAATAACAATTATTTTAAAGAGTATTTGATGGACTTTTCATGTTTTCTACCACCCACAAGCATCTAGAATTATTGAGTGTTGAGAAAGACTCTACAGAAATAAGCAAAAAAAAAAAGAAAAAGAAAAATTCTAACTCTACCTATTCTTCCCCCCTTTTTTCTGGTCCACAAATTTCTCAAAGACAGTTTGGTCATTGAATTAAGCCATCTCAGAAAGGGCTCATTGTTTCTAAGCTACTTCCTGGGTAGTGGTAAAAGAGCTGGGGCACATACAGATCTATTTTGCAAATCTGAGATTCTACCTTGACCATTCCAAGTGTGGAACACTTTGTTTTCTTCCCCTAACAGCAGATACATTTCTGCTTGCCTTGTACACTCCATATAGTTTTGGCAGTTTGGGTGAAAAATGGCTTAGGAGATGACAACTTGTTTCTACTTTAATGACCTATATTCTTTGGTTGGACTGGCATAATCCTAGATTTAAAGATAACTGTCATTTGCATCTGTACAAAATGATCACCAAGTTCCTCTACAGAGGCCCACGCTGACAAATGTGGGGACATATAAGGTGCCTGTAAGTTGTATAAAAATGTTTGTTATACTTTTATCTGACACATTTGAATTAAATGTCTATACAAGAATACATGATAATCAGAGAAAATGTGGAGTTATCACTCCTGGAATAGGACACACTGCTTTCGTGGTAGTGAAGAGGGAGTAAGATTCTGGCATAGTGAAACAGAGGTATGAAGGAAGGAGGAACATTAATGATTTTGCTTCCCAGAGTCACTCCCGAAGACTTTTCAAGGGAAATATCTTGGTGTGGCCTTCGTAAATGGTTGAGTCCATAAATTTCACTTATGATAGATCTGCCATCTCCTGCCAGGTGTCTTTGACAATGGTTTGATCATGGTTGTTGTTAACTTTACTAAGAGGACTATGTGAACAATAGGAGATGACCCTACCTTCTACCCCTTCAAGATAAAACATCTGTTTATACCTCCATATATTCACTTTACATCTACTCTTAAAATTTTCCATGGGGTAGACAAATACCAAACTTCTGGTAGCATAGAAAAACAGGACAGAGAGTCCTTCTATAAACAAGGGCAAACCCAATAATCTGAACTTAACTGAGAAACCTAAATTTTACCAACCATCTTGTGGCACTTTGAAGATATACTCAATCTGTGTCCCATGAGTGATATATGTCCTCCTTGTAGGGTGTGGGCAACAATTTCAAACAGCACTTTCTTTCCAGGGGGAAGATGTATGCTTAGGGACTGTTCTTGTGTTGAAGGTGTGTATTACCAAGTCTTTTTTCTCAAAATATGGTGACAGCTGCCTTAGGGGTATTAATAAGAGAAATTTAATGCAGCCATTTGTAAAGAAAGGCACTGCCAAAGAATGTTCAAACTACTGGAAATTGTACTCATCTCACAAGACAGCAAAGTAACACTCAAAATTCTCCAGGCTAGGCTTCAACAGTACATGAACTGAGAACCTCCAGATGTTCAAGCTGGATTTACAAAAGGCAGAGAAACCAGAGATCAGGTTGCCAACATCCGTTGCACCATAGAAAAAGCAGCATAGTTCCAGAAAAAACATCTACTTCTGCTTTATTGACCACACCAAATTCTTTGACTGTGTGGATGAAAACAAACTGTTTCTTAAAGAAATGGGAATACCAGACCACCTTACCCACCTCCAGAGAAATCTTTATGCAGGTCAAAAATCCAGTTAGAACTGGACATGGAAAAACATGGGAACAACAACAAATTGGGAAAGGAGTATGTCAAGGCTGTATATCATCACCTTGTTTATTTAACTTATATACAGAGTACATCATACAAAATACCAGGCTGGATGAATCACAAGCTGGAATCAAGATTTCCAGAAGAAACATCAGTAACCTCAGATACATAGATGATAACACCCTTATGGCAGAATGCAAAGAAGAACTAAAGAGACTCCTGATGAAAGTGAAAGAGGAGAGTGAAAAAGTTGGCTTAAAACTCAACATTCAAATGACAAAGACCATTTCATTCAGTCCCATCACTTAATGGCAAATACATGGGGAAACAACGGAAATAGTGAGAATCTTTATTTTGGGGGGCTCCAAAATCACTGCAGATGGTGATTTCAGCCATTAAATTAAGAGACACTTGCTCCTTGGAAGAAAATCTATGACTAAACTAGACAGCATATTAAAAAAGCAGAGATGTTACTTTGCCAACAAAGGTCTGTGTTAGGTAGTTAGAATAGGAAACATAAGTCCAACATGGCAGTGGCTAAAAGACAAGGAAGGGAAAAGCCCATGATAATAGAAAAAAGGAAGGTCAAAAGAAGGTCCAAGGACCTGAGTGAGGACTTCAGGTAGACCAAACAACACTCCTGGCTAGCCCAATTTGCAAAGGGCAGGCCCAGGGGGCGGGAAACCACATAAAAAGAGGAGCCAAAGGGCTCTCTCTTTCTCTCTCTCCCACGTGCTGGCACGCTCCTCCACTCTCTTCACACATTTGGGTTGGCATGCCCTCATGCTTCGAGGATGGATTCTCCTGCTATCTTCTAAATAAAATAGAGCTGTAACACTGATTTGTCTAAAAGCTATAACATGGTTTGTCCAAGACCCTAGAGATGTGACGCACAAAAGACTTTAATGTCCGTCGCTCCAAATCTTTGTTGTGACAAGACAGAACCGAGGAGCATACACTCACCTGACAGTCTGTCTAGTCAAATCTATGGTTTTTCCAGTAGTCAGGTATGGATGTGAGAGTTAGCCTATAACAAAAGCTGAGCACCAAAGAATGGATGCTTTTGAACTGTGGTGTTGGAGAAGACTCTTGAGAGTCCCTTAGACTGAAAGGATATCCAACCAGTCAATCCTAAAGGAAATCAGTCCTGAATTTTCATTGGAAGGAGTGATGCTGAAGCTGAAACTCCAAAACTTTGGCCATCTAATGTGAAGAGCTGACTCATTTGAAAGACCCTGATGCTGGGAAAGATTGAAGGTGGGAGGAGAAGGGGATGAAAGAGGATGAAATGGTTGGATGGCATCATCAACTTGATGGGCATGAGTTTGAGTAAGCTCCAGGAGTTGGTAATGGACAGGGAAGCCTGGCATGCTGCAGTCCATGGGGTCACAAAGAGTTGGACATGACTAAGCAATTGAACTGAACTGGACTGAATGTAGCCATAAAATAACTATAGAGATCTCATCATTTAGGGTTACCTCACCTACTTGGGGGAGCTACTGACTTTAGCTGAAGTGATTAATGACATCACCTATGTTCTAGAAGGCACTTAGGTAAGCCTCAACTTACTGGCCAGGGTTGTGAGTGATAGTAGAATTCCTCGACATATCTACCTTATGGGCCAAGGCAATTGTTAACACATTTCATAGTATTTGTATTAATGTATTGATATAAGTGCAAAGAGCAATACAGAAATGGAAGGAGAAATCCACCTGTATTTCTAAAGTAGACACAGATGGTTGATACAATTTGTTCTGTTAGTTGAGTCTGGGTCTCTGGAGGCTGGCCTCATTTTATAGTTTGGAGTCCTGTTGATAATAATCTTAATTAAATGTTGTATGATGAAAAATGAAAAGATTTGTTTCCAGCCTCTGGCATTCAAATTAATCAGAATGTCTGACTAATGGGAATTCTCATGGGGAAATATACTAGGAGCCGAGACATAGAAATAAGGGGTAGATACTGTCAGGAGGCAATTCTCCATGGGTCTATGATAGTCCTTGCAAGCAAAGAACTAACTGCTTTTGTTCTCAAACATCTATTTAAGGCAGTTTGTATACAGAGTAGCACTAGAAGAGAAGTCAAGGGCAGAGTAGAAGTTAAGTTTACTTTCAGCTGGGAGATAGTGTTTCTCTCTAGAATAAAGGAATAGGCATGCCCCTTATAAATTATTTAGATTCCCTGTTTAGGGTGCCTTTCCTATAATGCAACTCACTGCATGAGCAGCTCTTATCTAATGCTCTTCACGTGTTCCTGTGGAGACTAGGGCTCAGACAAGTGGCAGCAATGCCAACGCTCTGGCTAATACTCTTGTGAGTAGTAAAGTATCCTTTGTCTCTGACCTAGGGATCTTTTGACTTCTGGTAAATATGGCCGATACCCCTCGTCCAAGGTAAGGAGCAGCAGCTGTGCTTTGCTGCAGCCAGAAGGAGCAACCCCATGTCCAAGGAGCGTTGGCTGCGTGGGCACCGGAGGGCCATGGGGAGCTATTCCACGTTCAAGGTTGGGGGGGCAGCGGTGAGGAGATACCCCTCGTCCAAGGTAAAGAGCAGCGGCTGCACTTTGCTGGAACAGCCATGAAGAGATACCCCACATACAAGGTAAGAGAAACCCAAGTAAGATGGTAGGTATTGCAAGAGGGTAGACAGACTGAAACCATAATCACAGAAAACTAGTCAATCTAATCACACTAGGACAACAGCCTTGTCTAACTCAATGAAACTAAGCCATGCCCTGTGGGGCCACCCAAGATGGGCGGGCATGGTGGGGAAATCTGACACAATGTGGTCCACTGGAGAAGGGAATGGCAAACCAATTCAGTATTCTTGCCCTGAGACCCCCATGAACAGTATGAAAAAGCAAAATGATAGGATATTGAAAGAGCAACTTCCCAGGTTGGTAGGTGCCCAATATGCTACTGGAGATCAGTGGAGAAATAACTCCAGAAAGGATGAAGGGATGGAGCCAAAGCAAAAACAATACCCAGTTGTGGATGTGACTGGTGATAGAAGCAAGGTCCGCTGCTGTAAAGAGCAATATTGCACAGGAACCTGGAATGTCAGGTCCATGAATCAAGGCAAATTGGAAGTGGTCAAACAACAGATGGCAAGGGTGAACGTCGACATTCTAGGAATCAGCGAACTAAAATGGACTGGAATGGGTGAATTTAACTCAGATGACCATTATATCTACTACTGTGGGCAGGGATCCCTTAGAAGAAATGGAGTAGCCATCATGATAAACAAAAGAGTCCAAAATGCAGTACTTGGATGCAATATCAAAAACAACAGAATGATCTCTGTTCGTCTCCAAGGCAAACCATTCAATATCACGATATTCCAAGTCTATGCCCCAACCAGTAATGCTGAAGAAGCTGAAGTCGAATGGTTCTATGAAGACCTACAAGACCATTTAGAACTAACACCCAAAAAAGATGTCCTTTTCATTATAGGGGACTGGAATGCAAAAGGAGGAAGTCAAGAAACACCTGGAGTAACAGGCAAATTTGGCCTTGGAATATGGAATGAAGCAGGGCAAGAACTAATAGAGTTTTGCCAAGAAAATGCACTGGTCATAGCAAAAACCCTTTTCCAACAACACAAGAGAAGACTCTACACATGGAAATCACCAGATGGTCAACACTGAAATCAGATTTATTATATTCTTTGTAGCCAAAGATGGAGAAGCTCTATATGGTCAACAACAACAAAAAAATACCAGGAGGTGACTGTGGCTCAGATCATGAACTCCTTACTGCCAAATTCAGACTTAAATTGAAGAAAGTAGGGAAAACCAATAGACCATTCAGGTATGATCTAAAAAATCCCTTATTATTATACAGTGGAAGTGAGAAATACATTTAATGGACTAAATCTGATAGAATGCCTGATGAACTATGAATGGAGGTTAGTGATATTGTACAGGAGAAAGGGATCAGGACCATCCCCATGGAAAAGAAATGCAAAAAAGCACAATGGCCTTTTGGGGAGGCTTTACAAATAGCTGTGAAAAAAAGAGAAGTGAAAAGCAAAGGGGAAAAGGAGAAATGGAAAGATATAAGCATCTGAATGCAGAGTTCCTAAGAATAGCAAGGAGAGATAAGAAAGCCTTCCTCAGCGATCAATGCAAAGAAATAGAGAAAAACAACAGAATGGGAAAGACTAGAGATCTCTTCAAGAAAATTAGAGATACCAAGGGAACATTTCATGCAAAGATGGGCTCGATAAAGGACAGAAATGGTATGGACCTAACAGAAGCAGAAGATATTAAGAAGAGGTGGCAAGAATACACAGAAGAACTGTACAAAAAAGATCTTCATGACCCAGATAATCACGATGGTGTGATCACTCACCTAGAGCCAGACATCCTGGAATGTGAAGTCAAGTGGGCCTTAGAAAGCATCACTATGAACAAAGCTAGTGGAGGTGATGGAATTCCAGTTGAGTTATTTCAAATCCTAAAAGATGATGCCGTGAAAGTGCTGCACTCAATATGCCAGCAAATTTGGAAAACTCAGCAGTGGCCACAGGACTCAAAAAGGTCAGTTTTCATTCCAATCCCAAAGAAAGGCAATGCCAAAGAATGCTCAAACTACCGCACAATTGCACTCATCTCACTAGTTAGTAAAGCACAAAATTCTCCAAGCCAGGCTTCAGCAATATGTGAACCATGAACTTCCAGATGTTCAAGCTGGTTTTAGAAAAGGCAGAGGAACCAGAGATCAAATTGCCAACATCCGCTGGATCATGGAAAAAGCAAGAGAGTTCCAGAAAAACATCTATTTCTGCTTTCTTACTATACCAAAGCCTTTGACTGTGTGGACCACAATAAACTGTGGAAAATTCTGAAAGAGATAGGAATACCAGACTACCTGACTGTCTCTTGAGAAACCTATTTGCAGGTCAGGAAGCAACAGTTAGAACTGGACATGGAACAACCGACTGGTTCCAAATAGGAAAAGGAGTGAGGCTTTATATTGTCACCCTGAGTATTTAACTTCTATGCAGAGTACATCATGAGAAACGCTGTGCTGGAAGAAGCACAAGCTAGAATCAAGATTTCTGGGAGAAATATCAATAACCTCAGATATGCAGATGACACCACTCTTATGGCAGAAAGTGAAGAGGAGCTAAAAAGCCTCTTGATGAAAGTGAAAGAGGAGAGTGAAAAACTTGGCTTAAAGCTCAAGATTCAGAAAACAAAGATCAGGGCATCTGCTCCCATCACTTCATGGGAAATAGATGGGGAAACTGGAAACCCTGTCAGACTTTATTTCTTGGGGCTCAAAAATCACTGAAGATGGTGACTGCAGCCATGAAACTGAAAGACGATTACGCCTTGGAAGAAAAGTTATGACCAACCTTGATAGCATACTGAAAAGCAGAGACATTACATTGCCAACAAAGGTCTGTCTAGTCAAGACTGAAGTTTTTCCTGTGGTCATGTATGGATGTGAGAGCTGGACTGTGAAGAAGGCTGAGCACTGAAGAATTGATGCTTTTGAACTGTGGTGCTGGGGAAGACTCTTAAGAGTCCCTTGGACTGCAAGGAGATCCAATGAGTACATTCTGAAAAGGATCAGCCCTGGGATTTCTTCGGAGGAAATGATGGTGAAGCTGAAACTCCCGTACTTTGGCCACCTCATGCAAAGACTTGACTCATTGGAAAAGACTCTGATGCTGGGAGGGATTGGGGGTAGGAGGAGAAGGGGACGACAGAGGATGAGATCGCTGGATGGCATCACTGACTCCATGGATTTGAGTCTGAGTGAACTCCAGGAGTTGGCGATGGACAGGGAGGCCTGGAGTGATATGATTCATGGGGTTGCAAAGAGTCGGACACGACTGAGCGACTGAACTGAACTGAAATATGGCAACCTAACTTGTTAACTTGAAAGTATGGTAAAATATCAGACCTTTCCTAGCTCTTTTTACATTTGTCTGGCATTCCTTTTATGGCATACACTGAGTTCTCAGGCTTAAAAAGAATGACAGCAACCTACATCACAAGTAATGCATAAGGTAATGCCATTATCTTCATTATCACCACCATAGTTTGGCCTCAGATCAAGTAACAGGGAGGGAACACAGCCACGCCCATCAGTAGTAAATGCGATTTACTGAGCTTGGCCATTCTCAGAAGAACCAGTTTACCCCTTAGTCAGTCTCTTCCATCAGGAAGCTTCCATAAGCCTCTTTTTCTTCTCCATCAGAGGGCAGACTGACTGAAAACCACAATCACAGAAAACTAACACATCTGATGACATGGACCACACCCTAGTCTAACTCATTGTAACTATGAGCCATGCCATGTAGGGCCACCCAACATGTTCAGGTCATGGTGGAGAGTTCTGACAAAATGTGGTCCACTGGAGAAGGGAATGACAAACCACTTCAGTATTCTTGACATGAGAACCCCATGAAAAGTATAAAAGGCTAAAAGATAGGACACTGAAAAATGAACTCCCCAGGTCAGTAGTGCCCAATATGTTACTGGAGATCAGAGGAGAAATAACTCCAAAAATAGTGAAGAGTCAGAGCCAACACCCAGTTGTGAATGTGACTGGTGATGGAAGGAAAGTTAGATGCTCTAAAGGGCAATATTTCATAGAAACCTGGAATGTTAGGTCCATGAATCAAAGAAAATTGGAAGTGGTAAAACAGGATATGGCAAGAGTGAACATTGACATTTTAGGAAGCTGTGAACTAAAATGGACTGCAATGAGTGAATTTAACTCAGATGACCATTATATCTATTACTTGGGCAGGAATCCCTTAGAAGAAATTGAATAGCCATCATAGTCAACTAAAGAGTCTGAAATGCAGTTCAGTTTGGTTCAGTTCAGTTGTTCAGTCATGTCTGACTCTTTGGGATGCCATGAACCACATCTTGCCAGCCGCTCTGTCCATCACCAACTCGTGGAGCCTACTCAAACTCCATTGAGTTAGTGATGCCATCCAACCATCTCATCCTTTGTCATCCCCTTCTCCTCTGCCCCCCATCCTTCCCAGCATCAGGGTTTTTTTCAGTGAGTCAACTCTTCGCATGAGGTGGCCAAAGTATTGGAGTTTCAGCTTCAGCATCAGTCCTTCCAATGAACACCCAGGACTGATCTCCTTTAGAATGGACTGGTTGGATCTCCTTGCAGTGCAAGGGACTCTCAAGAGTCTTCTCCAACACCACAGTTCAAAACCATCAATTCTTCGGTGCTCAGCTTTCTTCACAGTCCAACTCTCACATTCATGCATGACCACTGGAAAAACCATAGCCTTGACTAGACAGACCTTTGTTGGCCAAGTAATGTCTCTGCTTTTGAATATGCTGTCTAGGGTGGTCATAACTTTCCTTCCAAGGAGTAAGTGTCTTTTAATTTCATGGCTGCAATCACCATCTGCAGTGATTTTGGAGCCCCCCAAAATAAAGTCTGACACTGTTTCTACTGTTTCCCCATCTATTTCCCATGAAGTGTTGCAGTACTTGGAAGCAATCTCAAAAAGGACAGAATGATCTCTGTTTGTTTCCAAGGCAAACCATTCAATATCACAGCAATCCAAGTCTATGCCCTGACCAGTAATGCTGAAGAAGCTGAGGTTGAACAGTTCTATGAAGACCTACAAGACATTATAGAACTAACACCCCAAAAAGGTGTCCTTTTTGTTATAAGGGACTGGAATGCAAAAGTAGGAAGTCAAGAAACTGGAGTAATGGGCAAATTTGGCCTTGGAGTACAGAATGAAGCAGGGCAAAGGCTAATAGTTTTGCCAAGAGAACACAAAGGTCAGAGCAAATACCCTCTTCCAACAACACAAGAGAAGACTCTACACATGGACATCATAGCTGGTCAATACAGAAATCAGATTGATTATATTCTTTGCAGCCAAAGATGGAGAGAACCTCTATACAGTTAGCAAAATTAAGACTGGGAACTGACTGTGGCTCAGAACATAAACTTCTTATTGCCAAACTCAGACTGAAATTGAAGAAAGTAGGAAAAACCACTAGACCACTCAGGTATGACTGGAATCAAATCCCTTACAATTATACAGTGGAAGTGAGAAATAGATTCAAGGGATTAGATCTGATAGACAGAATGCCTGAACAACTATGGAAGGAGGTTTGTGACGTTGTACACAAGACCATTCCCAAGAAAAAGAAATGCAAAAATGCAAAATGATTATTTAAGGAGGCCTTACAAATAGTTGTGAAAAGAAGAAAGGCAAAAGGCAAAGGAGAAAAGGAAAGATACACCCATTTGAATGTAGAGTTCCAAAGAACAGCAGGAGAGAGAAGAAAGCATTCCTCAGAGATCAGTGCAAAGAAATAAAGGAAAACGATAGAATGGGAAAGTCTAGAGATCTCTTCAAGAAAATTAGAAATATCAAGGGAACATTTCATGCAAAGATGTGCACAATAAGAGACAGAAATGATAGGGATCTAACAAGAGTGAAGTTAGTCGTGTCTGACTCTTTGTGACCCAGTGGGCTGTAGCCTAACAGGCTCCTTCATCCATGGGATTCTCTAGGCAAGAATACTGAAGTGGGTTGCCATTTCCTTCTCCAGGGGATCTTCCTGACCCAGGGATCAAACCCAGGTCTCCCACATTGCAGGCAGACACTTTACCCTCTGAGCCAACAGGGATGCATGGGAAAGACTAGAGATCTCTTCAAGAAAATTAGAGATAACAAGGGAACATTTCATGCAAAAATGGGCTCAATAAAGGACAGAAACGGTATGGACCTAACAGAAGCAGAAAATATTAAGAACAGGTGGCAAGAATACACAGAACTGTACAAAAAAAGATCTTCATGACTCAGACAATCACCATGGTGTGATCACTCACCTAGAGCCAGATATCCTGTGATGCAAAGTCAGGTTGGCCTTAGGAAGTATCACTGTGAACAAAGCTAGTGGAGGTGATGGAATTCCAGTTGAGCTATTTCAAATCCTAAAAGATGATGCTGTGAAAGTGCTGCACTCAACAGGCCAGCCAATTTGGAAAACTTAGCAGTGGCCACAGGACTGGAAAAGTCAGTTTTCATTCCAATCCCAAAGAAAGGCAATGCCAAAGAATGCTCAGTACTATTGCACAATTGCACTCATCTCACACGCTAGCAAAGTAATGCTCAAAATTCTTGAAGCGAGGCTTCAATATATGGGAAGCATGAACTTCCAGATGTTAAGCTGGTTTTAGAAAAGGCAGAGGAACCAGAGATCAAATGGCAACATCCGTTGGATCACTTAAAAAGCAAGAGAGTAGCAGAAAAAAACATCTATTTCTGCTTTATTGACTAAGCTAAGGCCTTTGACTGTGTGGATCACCACAAACTGTGGAAAATACTTAAAAATATGTGAATATCACACCACCTGACCTGTCTCCTGAGAAATCTGTATGTAGGTCAGTTAGAACTCTACATGAAACAACAGACTGGTTCCAAATTGGTAAAGGAGTACATCAAAGCTGTATATTGTTACCCAGCTAATTTAATTTATATGCAGAGTACATCATGAAAAATGCTGAAATGAATGAAGCACAAGCTGGAATGAAGATTGCAGGGAGAAATATCAATAACCTCAGATATGCAGATGACACCACAATTATGGCTGAAAGTGAAGAAGTTCTAAAGAGCCTCTTGATGAAAGTAAAAGAGGAGAGTGAAAAAGTTGGCTTAAAACTCAACATTCAGAAAACTAAAATCATGGCATCTAGTCCCATCTCTTCATGACAAATAGATGGCCAAACAGTGAAAATAGTGGGAGACTTTATTTGTGGGAGCTCAAAAATCACAGAAGGTGACTGCAGTCATGAAATTAAAAGACACTTGCTCCTTTGGAGAAAAGTTATGAGGTACCTAGACAGCACACTAAAAAGCAGAGACATTACTTTGCCAACAAAGGTTTGTCTACTCAAAGCTATCGTTTTTCCAGTAGTCACGTATGGATGTGAGAGTTGGACTATAAAGAAAGCTGAGCACAGAAGAATTGATGCTTTTGAACTGTGGTGTTGGAGAAGACTCCTGAGTCCCTTGGACAGCAAGGAGTTCCAACCAGTCCATCCTAAAGGAGATCAGTCCTGAGTATTCATTGGAAGGACTGATGTTGAAGCTGAAATTACAATACTTTTGCCAACTGATGCAAAGAACCGACTCATTTGAAAAGACCCAGATGCTGGGAAAGGTTGAAGGTGGTAGGATAAAGGGACAACAGAGGGTGAGATGGTTGGATGGCATCGCTGACTCAATGGACATGAATTTGAGTAATCTCTAGGAGCTGGTGATGGACAGGGAGGCCTGGCATGCTGCAGTCCATGGGGTCGCAAAGAATTGGACACGACTGAGCAACTGAACTGAACAGAACTGCATGCATCGAAAGCTTTACCAAATGAACTACCCACATAACTTCTCATGCTTTAAAGAAATCAAGACTCTCCAACAGCTGAGAATTCTCAAC
Organism: Redunca redunca; assembly: GCA_006410935.1. Classification (NCBI taxonomy): domain Eukaryota; kingdom Metazoa; phylum Chordata; class Mammalia; order Artiodactyla; family Bovidae; genus Redunca; species Redunca redunca. The sequence continues at coordinate 1,010,610 of SJYQ01006340.1, forward strand.
ATCATTAAAAATAAACAAACACAATCCAAGCTTTATTTATTGGAAAGGTAAACAGCTATCCTTTGTACTTATTTCCTAGTTTTCCCTAGCCACTATGAACTACTAAGATCAACTATTACTTAAGTCTTGGAGCAGTGAGACAACAGTTACTTGGAGGCAACATTATCTCACATTCCATATTAGATTCTTCAATTTTTTATAAGTCTTCTCTTCATCTGACCCTAGGATTTGTCACCAGTCATCTTTTTCTGAAATTTCAACCTCTTTCCATATTGTTCAAAATTCCACTGACTCTTCAGATCATTCCTCCACTTCGTACCTTGACATTCAAATTCTTTCTGAGCAATGCTTTTGTTTCCCTTTACCCTTCCAGGTGTTTCCCTGGTGGCTCAGATAGTAATGCAATGCGGAAGACCTGGGTTCAATCCCTGTGTTGGGAAGATCCCGTGGAGAAGGGAAGGGCTACCTTCTCTAAGTATTCTGGCCCGGAGAATTCCAGGGACAAAGGGAACTGGCAGGCTACAGTCCAAGGGGTCACTAAGAGTCAGACACTTTGAGTGACTTTCACTTTCACATTTTTACTTCACTTTCGCTTTACTCTTCCAAATCATGGCCACAGGGTCTGAATATCCATGTTAAACTGCCTGTTTCTCTCCAAACTAGCCAATGTATGAATTAACTGTAACCTCAACCATTCTAGGGTACATTATTAAAGCATAATTAAGTATGCCGGTGTTTATCATTATGTCTGTCCTTGAAGAAAATAAAAGATGAAACTATGAATATCTATCTGCTAACTAGATTGATGATATTTTGGAATTTGGGGAGAAGCTTAGTTTTACAAAGAAAGGCAGGGGGGTGGATTTTCCAAAGAACAACTCAGGTGAAATGAATCAAAAAAGGGAGAAAGTAATTCAATAAAATTATTTGTACAAAATCCATAAATACTGCTGATTCAGGTTTTAGGTGGCACACAGAAAAGCAGTTCCTATATAAGGACTGTCTGGTACTGACGATTACTCTTAAATTTGTAAAAATGTCACAAGAGCCCAAACTTATATAAGCCTTTGCAAAGTTCGGCTAATATTCATTATGTGTATGGGTTGTATATTGTTCACTTTGCAGTGTTTTGGGTTCTTTCAGTGTGGTAAAATGAAAATGGTATGAAATTTAATGTCAGACTTCCAAATCTGAACACTGGTTCCAACATGTAAGAACTATTTTCTTGAGCAATTTCTTTGACTTATTCTCTCATCTATAAATGGTTACATTTTTCATAATATAGATGTGTGTATTAAGTGGTTCAATCATGTCCAACTCTACAAACACACGGACTATTCATGGGATTCTCTATCCATGGTATTCTCCAGACAAGAGTACTGGGGTGGGTTGCCATTTCCTTCTCCAGGGTATCTTCCTAACCCAGGGATTGAACCTGGGTCTTTGGCATTGTGGGCAGATTCTTTACCATGTGAGCCACCAGGGAAACCCAATATAGATAATATATGTAAAAGAGCACAATTCCTGTTACACGGGGAAAATTAAAGCAAAATATTGATATATGTTATCATCATAAACATACAATAGCCACAACATTATAAAGCAACTATACTCCAATAAAAATTAACTTTAAAAATAAAATAAGGTAATAACCAAAACAAAAAACAAAAAAACAAAGAAGATAGTTCTTGAGCCCAGTTATTCTGAGTCTAATATGGGCTTCTTTTCACTAAAGGGACATACTGGGAAGGTAATACACGGTATGGTTACATTAAACTTTCTGAAGCAGTGTTCATGTTTGGGATTAAGAAGAAATAAAAGAAATTCAGGGTCAGGTTTTGGAGGTGCCAAAATATGAGGCTAAGGAATTATGATTTGAATAATAAAAATGAGTGAATTATCAGCAGGATGGAATGGCATCCTGAAAGTGGTTTTTTGTTTGTTTGTTTGTTTGCTTATTATTTTTTTGAAATATGTTGTATTTTATTTTTTTCATATTTTATTATTATTATTATTATTTTACTTTACAATATTGTATTGGTTTTTCCATACATCAACATGATTCTGCCACAGGTATACACGTGTTCCCAATCCTGAACCCCCCTCCCACCTCCCTCCCTGTACCATCTCTCTGGGTCATCCCAGTGCACCAGCCCTAAGCATCCTGTATCCTGCATCGAACCTAGACTGGCAATTTGTTTCTTATATTATACATGTTTCAATGCCATTCTCCCAAATCATCCCACCCTCTCCCTCTCCCACAGAGTCCAAAAGACTGCTCTATACATCTGTGTCTCTTTTGCTGTCTCGCATACAGGGTTATCATTACCATCTTTCTAAATTCCATATATATGCATTAGTATACTGTATTGGTGTTTTTCTTTCTGGCTTACTTCACTCTGTATAATCGGCTTCAGTTTCATCCACCTCATTAGAACTGATTCAAATGTATTCTTTTTAATGACTGAGTATTACTCCATTGTGTATATGTACCACAGCTTTCTTATCCATTCATCTGCTGATGGACATCTAGGTTGCTTCCATGTCCTGGCTATTGTAAACAGTGCTACGATGAACATTGGGGTACACGTCTCTTTCAATTCTGGTTTCCTTGGTGTGTATGCCCAGCAGTGGGATTGCTGGGTCATAAGGCAGTTCTATTTCCAGTTTTTTAAGGAATCTTCACACTGTTTTCCATAGTGGTTATACTAGTTTGTATTCCCACCAAAAGAGTAAGAGAGTTCCCTTTTCTCCATACGCTCTCCAGCATTTATTGCTTGCAGACTTTTGGACAGCAGCCATTCTGACTGGTGTGAAAGGGTACCTCATTGTGGTTTTCATTTGCATTTCTCTGATAATGAGTGATGTTGAGCATCTTTTCATGTGTTTGTTATAGAGGACCATGTCATCTGCAAACAGTGAGGGTTGTACTTCTTCTTTTCCAATTTGGATTCCTTTTATTTCTTTTTCTGCTCTGATTGCTGTGGCCAAAACTTCCAAAACTACATTGAATAGCAGTGGTGAAAAGTGGGCACCCTTGTCTTGTTCCTGACTTGTAGGGTAAATGCTTTCGATTTTTCACCATTGAGGATAATGTTTGTTTTTTAACATGAGTGCTCTCTACTAGTGATATGTGAAACAAATTTAAGATGAGAGAAACTAGAAGTGAGGTTAGAAAATGATTGTAAAAACATAGCACAAACCAGAATCTTCCAAAATTTTCAGCCCAGACCAGCATTTTTTGTGAGCTTGTGTAACATACTATATTTCTACATTTGATGATAAATGAAGATGGGAATATTAGAAATTCTGACCAGTTCTGCAGTTAAATTAACAACAAATAACCTACTTGTCCAAATATCATTGGACACTTTTTCTATATGCTTTATTAATTATTAACATTCAAAGATAACTTTAAGAAATACTAGCCTATATATGGAGAAGGCAATGGCACCCCACTCCAGTACTTTCGCCTGGAAAATCCCACGGATGGAGGAGCCTGGTGGGCTGCAGTCCATGGGGTCACTAAAAGTTGGACACGATTGAGCAACTTTACTTTCACTTTTCCTTTGATGCATTGGAGAAGGAAATGGCAACCCACTCTAGTGTTATTGCCTGGAGAATCCCAGGGAGGGCGGAACCTGGTGGGCTGCCGTCTATGGGGTCTTACAGAGTCGGACACGACTGACGTGACTTAGTAATAGTAGTAGCCTATATATAATTTTTACACATATGTGTGCATACTAAATTGTTTCAGTCGTGTCTGACTCTTTGAGACACTATGGACTGTATCCTGCCAGACTCATCTGTCCATGGAATTCTCCAGGCAAGAATACTGGAGTGGGTTTCCATGCCCTCCTCCAGGGAATAATTCCCAAACCATGGATCAAACCCATGTCTCTTATGTCTCCTGCATTGGCAGGTGGGTTCTTTACCATTAACACCACCTGGGAACCTCTTATACATATATACATAATTTTGTTACTTCATATAAATATTTTAAATTACCATTTTTAGCATATTAAACATTTTAACCCTTCCTAGCTTTAGTTCATTATTCTTACCTAGCAGCACTTGTCTTTTTAGAATTCCTTAGCCAAGCTTCTATTGTACCACTCCAGTTTCTCTAGATGTATTCCCCTGTGTAGTTTGTTCATTTGTTTTACTCTACTCTTCAGCACCTGAAAGTATTACTGAGCTGTAATATATTTATAAGTTTGTAGGTGCATTTCAATATCTTGCAATTTGGTTGAAGTTGCTGTTTTGATTTTCTGAATATATTGACAATGCCCACTATTTTCTTTGTTAGTTAGTATAATTTCCAAAATAAACTAATCATAGTACTTCCAATTTTTAACTTTATCAGGTTTACTAGAGAAAATAAATATGTTCACATTAGCCAGTCCTGTCATTACTTCATGGGAGATGAAATAATTAAAAAGGTAGGTAACAAAACAAATGTAGCCTTTTTTGTTCATAGCTGAGAATAAATGCTGCTGTGTATAATTAATAAATATTTTATGGTTTATGAAAATAAAGAAAACTAGAGTCCTTTTATGACGATGTCACAAGACATTTTCCTACAACATGTTCTTTATGATATTTCAATTTTCTTTTTAAAATACTCTAAATAGGTAGGAAAAAAATGCCATTTGCCATTCTCGCATAATTTTGAAAGAAATTCTATGCAGAAAAGAACAAAATAAAGGCAAACGGTGGTAAATTAGAAGCTTTTCAGAAGGAATTCTTACAGTCTCACAGAAAGCCACATTTGGTCCTTGGTGAAACAGATTTAGAAAAGCAATTCCTCATTTCCTTTGTTTATGCTTCTTATACCTCAAGATTTTCTTGGCTGTTTTCCCCTTAGAATTTGGTGAAAGTATCCAGGGATATGTGAGATGTGTTTATGTTTATTAAAAGTAGCAATGTCATAACACCCAAAGTAGATATTTTTAGAATAAGCATGTAACTGTAGATCCTGCTAAGCATGAATATTTATTCTTCAAAAACTAAAACAGAAATTTAACCAGGTTCAAGAAAATGAGCATGAATTTAATTATTAATATTAAATATGTTCAGAACCTCATTTTAAAACATGAGGAACATATGAACTCATCTAAGATGTCTCCTTTATACCCCAGAACTAAGAAAGCAATTTTCCAGTGAAATTGCACTCAGCAAAAAGTTAGTCTTAAATATTCCTTAGTTGTAGAACATAAATGTGAAATTTGAAGTATTTGTTTTTTAAATATAATAATTAAAATGATAATCTGGAAAAGTAAATGGTGCATAAACTGGATTATAATAGACAGCAAGGAAAGAAGATGCAAAAGAAATGCATATGTTGAAATGTTGTGAATTTTGACAGACTTTAAGAATTAATGTTTCATAAAATCTTATTTAGTTATTTAATTTTCTTCTCAAAATTATTTCTATGCTGCAAACCCACATTTGTCTTGTCTTGTTTCTTTAAATATAGAAACTGAAGGTAGCTGAAAGGGAGACTGGGAGTACAAATGTATACCTCATTCATTTGTGACCCCATTTCATTTCTTCCCAAGAAACACATATCTCAAAAGTAAATCAGTGCCATTTCCAGCTGGAAGTACATGATAAGTATGAAAATGAGTCCATCTTTGACACTTAGTATACAAATGTATGTTGCTTTCCATATCTGGATATGTCCAGGAAGAAAAGGAAGTGGTGAGCTGCTATTTGAGCTCAGTGACCTGAGTGCAACAAATTTCTACTTTGTTGTTCTGTAGAACAGGAATATGATACGTGTAACTAAATGTTCCGACCAGCCTACTAGTGAGTACATTCCTTCCTTGGGAATGAGACAGAGACCCCTTAAGAAAAGAGAATATAATTTCAAATTCTTTTTTGAACTCTCAATACAGTTAAATTGACCAATTTATCTCAGAGGAGATGTATTAACTGAATTATCCTTCAGAGACTTCAATTTAATTGGTGTGGTTTTGGACTCAGGCATGTGTTACTTTAAAAGCTCTCCAGGTGTTTGTAATGTGTTGCCTGGGTTCATGAAGACCACTGGGCTAAATGAAACCCTCAGGATATAATCCTGCGTCTCAGAAGTAGACTGCTTGGCGAATTCTCTTACCCTGTATTCCTATCAATTTCACCTTTATTTCCCTCCTAGTTCATCAAATAATTGCTAGATTTCTTGCTCTCCTCAGATAATCTCACTTCACAGGTTGGAAAAAAAAAAAAAAAGAGAGAGGAGGAGGAAGAAGTGAACCATTTGAACATGATGCCTTTTCTTCAGTTTTCTTTGTTACTGTTTTAGTCACTAAATCGTGTCTGACTCTTTTGTAACCCCATGGACTGTAGTCTGCCAGGCTTCTCTGTTCATGGGATTTTTCAGGGGAGTACTGGAGTGGGTTGTCATTTCCTTCTTCAGGGCATCTTCTCAATCTTCTTGAATGAAAAGCCCTATATTCATTTAACTGCAATGTCTCTTACTGAGATGTACTGTGATACATACATTTCGTTATGTTTTTCCAACTAAAGTAGACCACTGATATTCTTGAGGGAAAGATGACTTCATCTTTCTCACTTTACCTAATAGCATTCAAATATCAGTGCTGTTAAACAAATGACTAATTTCCAAAATAAAGGAATATTTAGTAATACTTAAAGTGAAAAGTGGTATTTTCATGGTCAATAGAATTTATTTCCCCTATCATTTCTCTCTTCTTTCCTTCCTTTGTTTTAAATTTTCTTTATGAGTTAAATATGTCTGAGCATCCTAGACTCTGTTGCTCTAGGGGTGTTTTCTGGTTGTTTTGTTTTGAATGTGATTCATTTTCAGTGAGACTATAAATTCCTCAAGGACACGATTTGTTCAGATCTATTCTATGCTTCCTACATTGTGTCTAGCATAGCTGGAAACAAAACATTCATTCATTCAAGTATTTGTGAGCATAGCTGCCGTGTGCCAGGCACTGCTAGTTTGTTGGAGATGCTGATACTAATGCACCTACATCCACAAAAAGTATCATAAGCCCCGTTAAGCAGAACAGAGTTTATACTTTAATAAAAGGAAAAGTCTGTCACAATGTGATAAATTCTGAATGTTCATACTTAGAGTAAACACCATGATTTTTAAAATTTTTAAATAAATTTAAATTTTTTTTTCCTTTTTCACCGATCATGTTTGTGTGTTTTGCCTATGCCTTTCATTTCTTTTGGTGTATATGTCTTTCCCAGATTTGCATTTTTTTTATTGTATTGTTCACTTTTCAAGTTAAAATTCTTCATTTTGAGTGCATATACAAAGTATCAGACATTCTAAAGATCATGTGATTATTCATCTATAAACTCCTCTGCCTAGGAGGAGTTCCTCTATTACTATTTTAAAACAAAAGTGAGTTTACACTATGGAGAAGTTGAGAGTCCTCACTCTACTATCTTTACTTTTCCCATCTTTCTATGTGATCAGAATTAGTGGGAAGACTATTAAATCATCAAATATATTTCAAGTGCTTTGTGCTAACAGCACATCCTCTCAGCAAACACAGAAAATTAGGCCTTGTACATTATACAGGAATTTTGAGGGATCTCACAGATTTACTACAAACAAGCCACATCAATTAGGAATTTCTTTGAAATTGCCCTTCAAATGGATAGTTTATCCTACAGATTTTGAATTCCTTATTCTGATTTAGCTAGTTTCTATTTGTTCATCATTGCATAAAGCTAACATATTTCAAGTGTTTTTCCTTGGTTGTTTGTTTCAGCTGAAACATCCAGTATTCATTTGGTTATTATTTTTATTTCCTGAGTTACATGTGCTTTAGTCACAACACACTCTACATTATCAAATTCCTAGGTCTTTAATATTATATCTGATAAAAATTAGGGGAGCTTCCCAGGTGGTGCTAATGGTAAAGAACCCATGGTCAGAGATGCCTCGAGGGTTGTTTCCTATTTATTTTCACTCTTAGACCAATTGTTTAAGGATTAAATTTTTATTTACTATTAAAAAACACAAAATTTTAATTTCTAACATACAGCAGAATCAAGAATCACATTTATTCAACTTTATTTTCTAAAGGTATATTGTTTAAAAGCAAGGTATAATTGGAGTATTGTTGTTGTTTAGTTGCTAAGTCTTGTCCAACTCTTTGCAGCTCCATGGACTGTAGCCTGCCAGGCTCCTCTGTCCATGAGATTTTCCAGGCAAGGATATTGGAGGGGGTTGTCATTTCCTACTCCAGGGTATCTTCCTGACTCAGGGGCTGAACTCATGTCTCCTGAATAGGGAAGTGGATGTTTTACCACTAAGCTACCAGGGAAGCCCATCACTAGGGTATATTTACTTAACAGTAAGAAAGTCTATGAACACAAATAGTCTCTAAACTTAATGCAATTTTTTTTTTCAAAATTACACTTTTAATAGTGAGTGGGGTATAAAATATCCATAGAATGTGAATTACTTTGAAACACTTTGATGATTAATAACCACATTTTCAGTTCAGTTCAGTTGCTCAGTCATGTCCAATTCTTTGTGACCCCATGAATCGCACGACACCAGTCCTCCCTGTCCATTACCAACTCTCGGAGTTCACTGACTCATGTCCATCAAGTCAGTGATGCCATCCAGCCTCTGTCGTCCCTTTCTCCTCCTGCCCCCCAATCCCTCCCAGCATCAGGGTCTTTTCCAATGAGTCAACTCTTCGCATGAGGTGGCCAAAGTATTGGAGTTTCAGCTTCAGCATCAGTCCTTCCAATGAACACCCAGGACTGATCTCCTTTAGGATGGACTGGTTGGATCTCCTTGCAGTCCAAGGGACTCTCAAGAGTTTTCTCCAACACCACAGTTCAAAAGCATCAATTATTCGGTGCTCAGCTTTCTTCACAGTCCAACTCTCACATCCATACATGACCACTGGAAAAACCATAGCCTTGACTAGACGGACCTTTGTTGGCAAAGTAATGTATCTGCTTTTTAATATGCTATCTAGGGTGGTCATAACTTTCCTTCCAAGGAGTAAGCATCTTTTAATTTCATGGCTGAATTCACCATCAGCAGTGATTTTGAAGTCCCCCAAAATAATAAAAGCAGCATTTGTCTATTTTTGAACTGTTACCCAAAATATAGTTTAATTGAGTACAATACTATTTTGTTAGCAACAGCTTACCAATAATTAATAATTATTGGAAATTATTATTATCAATATCATCAGCATCATCCTTACTGCCTGCTGTGTGCCAGGAACTGAGACAAACACTGGGCTTTCAAAGGTAACATATGGACTGGTTCAAAACTGGGAAAGGAGTATGACAAGGCTGTATATTGTCACTGCTTGTTTAACATATATGCAGAGTGCTATTATGCTGTAGTTAGTCATTCAGTCACGTCTGACTCTTTGTGACCACATGGACTGTACCCTGCTAAGCTCCTCTATCCACAGGGATTCTCCAGACAAGAATACTGGAGTGGGTTGCCATGCCCTGCTCCAAGGGAATCTTCCCAACCCAGGTATCAAACCCAGGTTTGCAGGCAAATTCTTTACCGTCTGAGCCACCAGGGAATCCCAAGAATAGTGGAGTGGGCAAGCCTATCCCTTCTCCAGGGGATCTTCCTGACCCAGGGATTGAACAGGGGTCTCCTGTATTGCATGTGGATTCTTTACAAGCTGAGATACCTGGGAAACCCTGCATACAGAGTATATCATGCAAAATGCTGGGATGGATGAATCACAAGCTGGAATCAAGAGTACCATGAAAAATATAAACAACCTCAGATATGCAGATAATACCACTCTAATGGTAGAAAGGGAAGATGAATTGAAAGATAAAGGTGAAAGAACAGAGTGAAACAGCTGGCTTAAAACTCAACATTGAAAAAACAAAGATCATGGCATCCAGTCCTATCACTTCATGGCAAATAGATGGGTAAAAAGTAGAAACAGTGACAAATTTTATTTTCTTGGGCTTCAAAATCACTGCAGAGGGTAACTATGTAGCCATGAAATTAAAAGACGCTTGCTCCTTGAAAGAAAAGCTATGACAAACCTGCTGCTGCTGCTAAATCACTTCAGTTGTGTCCAACTCTGTGTGACCCCATAGACAGCAGCCCACCAGGCTCCTCTGTCCCTGGGATTCTCAAGGCAAGAACACTGGAGTGGGTTCCCATTTCCTTCTCCAATGCATGAAAGTGAAAAGTAAAAGGGAAGTCGCTCAGTCATGTCTGACTCTTAGAAACTCCATGGACAGCAGCCCACCAGGCACCTTCATCCATGGGATTTTCCAGGCAAGAGTACTGGAGTGGGGTGCCATTGCCCTCTCTGTGACAAACCTAGACAGCATATTAAAAAGCAGAGACATCACTTTGCTGACAAATATCTATATAGTCAAAGCTATGGGTTTTACAGTAGTCATGTATCAATGTGAGTGTTGGACATAAAGAAGGCTGAGCACCAAAGAACTGATGCTTCTGAATTGTGGTGCTGGAGAAAACTCTTGAGAGTCCCTTGGAGAACAAAGAGTCCAAACCAGTCAATCCTACAGTAAATCAGCCCTGAATACACATTGGAAGGACTGACGCTGAAACAGAAGCTTCAATATTTTGTCTACCTGATGAGAAGAGTCCACTCATTGGAAAAGACTTTGATGCTGGGAATGAAAGGGGGCAACAGAGGAGGAGATGGTTGGATGACATCACTGTATCAATGGACATGGGTTTGAGCAAACTCCAAGAGATAGTGAAGGATAGGGAAGTCTGGTGTGTTGCGGTCTATGGGTCAGAAAGAGTTGGACATGACTTAACAACTGAACAACAACAAAAATATGCACTGAATTATTTTTTCCCCACTCCCACAAAAATTTATGGTTCAATCTTAACTCCCAATGTGATGGTATTAGGAGGTAATATCTTTGATGGAGGGGTTGATTAGGTGATGGGGGTGCACCTTCATATATGAGATTAGTGCCGTTATAAAAGAGACCCAAAGAAATCCCTCATCCCTACATGAGGTTATAGTTTGAAGGTTGCAGTAAAGAAGCTGGCCCGGACTAGATACGATCTTAGACTTCTCTGCTTCCAGAATTTGTGAAAAATAAAAATTATTTTAAATAAGCTAGTCATTTTACAGATTTTTCATAGATATCCCTGTAGACTAAGGAAAATGTTGAACTAAAAATAACTTTAACACACTCTAACTTCTAGTAAAGCAGTAATTGTACTTAAAATTATTTAGCATTTACAACTGGAAAAAAATGCATAGTAATCACCTCGTACATACTCCTTCGTCAATTTATAAGACAGCAAACTTAATTTCAAGAAAGGTTAAACAGAATAAGTAAGGTCATACTGCCAGGAAATGGTGAGTTGGATACAGAAGGTTGTCACATATGTCTGTGAAGATATTCCCCCCTATATGCCTGTCTGTGCTCATGCTCAGCTGTGTCTGATTTTTTTACAACCCCATGGACTGTAGCCTGCCAGGCTCCTTTGCCCATGGGATTTTCCTGGCAAGAATACTGGAGTGGGTTGCCATTTCCTCCTCCAGGGATTCTTCTTAACCCAGGGATTGAAGCTGAGTCTCCTGCTTTACAGGTAGATTCTTTGCCCACTAAGCCACCAGGGAAGCCCCTTACACCTAAGTGAAATCATTTATTTGCTAACTATTTGCATTTTTTTTCTAATAATGTTTGAGGAAAGCAAGATATATGAAATGAATTTGACAATTTGACAGTTGTTAGTAGGGCACCACAGAAATGAAAACTTTCTAATTGTTTAAGTAGTTTTAAATTTTAAATAACACATAAATGCCTCACTATCCATCTCCATCAAGTAACATGAAATACCATTTTATCATTCAAATATGCTCACTGTTAGAGATCAGTAAAATGTATTTGCTTATCAAAATTATATAATAAATTTCAAAGTACTGTTTATAGAAAAGATGGCCATAAAGACAAATAAATGCATTATAAATATCCATATTTAAACCTTCTGTCTATCTTCTTCACCATATGTCACTATTAATTGCTAATATCATCCTCATTATGCATCATCTCATCTGTAACATCATTCCATGAAACTAATAAGGCATCAAAAACAACCAAAGAAAAACACCTGCTATATATGTTTCTGGTTGATAAATTTCAGCAGGCTCTTTCTGGTTTGCTCTTGGGCAAAACTTTCTAATTGTCTTTGCATAACAGGAGGTCTTCTACCAGGGCAAACTTCTCTTGTTACAATCAGCACACTACTATCTTTTTAAATTGTTTATTATAAGCAATTAAATCTTCCCACAATATTTATTCAAACTGTTTATTTAGCAACTATCATGTGTTCAAAATATGGGCATAATGGTCACTATGTTAAACATTGTGAAGAAAAACAATATATGAGTAGGAACTTGTAATATTTGTAAAAGAATTTTGAAAACTATAAGAATCACACCTTAATAAATATTGATTAATGAGGGTCATGGCTCCAAGGTTTGGCCAGCAATTATCTATCGTATAAACTGTATACTAATTTTTATTTTGTGTATGAAGGAAATTATTATGATTCTTCATTATGATTCTTCTATTTAATAAAGGCAGCATATAAACAGACAACATTATAAACTTTTCATGACAACAGATGAAATAGATTAAAAATTCAAGCACTTTAGAAGTGTTGATCATTTTGTTCTTTCTGAAGTGGTTTTTGGTTGAAGGAGTAAGTCTACTGTCAATGAAATGATCAGAAACCACTATCAAAAAGAATATTAACCTCCAATTAAAATAAATAAATTTATATTTAAAAAAATAAATAAATGTTAAATTGTGTGGTAAAGACAGTAAATGTGAAATACTGTTAAGGAGGTGGGGATAATAGATAAATGAAATAGAAAAGAACTTTTTCAGGAGATGAAAGATGAGTAAGACTGAAAACTGGGCAGATATAGTTAATAAGAACTTCCTTTCATCTAGGAAGTCAGACATATACAAAAACTAGAGCAGTGAATCTGTTCATTATTGAGAGGCAGATATACACCTTTGGAAAGCATTAAAGAAACAATTGGTTTGGTGGTTTTAGTCACTAAGTCATGTCCAAGTTTTGCGACACCATGGACTATAGCCTGCCAGGCTCCTCTGCCCATGGGATTCCCCAGGCAAGAATACTTCAGTGGGTTGCCACTCCCAGGAGATCTTCCCGACCCAGGAATCAAACTCGGGTCTCCTGCATTGCAGGCAGATTCTTTACAGCCAACTCTGCAACCCCTTGGACTGTAGCATGCCAGGCTTCTCTGTCCTCTACTATCTCTCAGAGTCTGCTCAAATTAATGTCCACTGAGTCAGTGATACTATCTAATCCTCTGATCCTGCACCATCCCCTCCTCTTTTTGCCTTCAATCTTTCCCAGCATCAGGGTCTTTTCCAATGAGTTGGCTCTTCCCATCAGGTAGCCAAAATATTAGAGTTTCAGCATCAGACCTTCCAACAAATATTTACTGTCGATTTATTTTAGGATGGACTGGCTTGATCTCTTTGCTGTCCAAGGGACTCTCAAAACGTCTTCAACACCACTGTTCAAAAGCATCAATTCTTTGGCACTCAGCCTTCTTTATGGCCCAAACTCACATCTGTACATGACTACGAGAAAAACCATAGCTTTGACTTATACAGAGCTTTGTTGGCAAAGTGAGGTCTCTGCTTGTTAATATACTGTCTAGGTTTGTCATAGCTTTTCTTCCAAGGAGCAAATGTCTTTTAATTTAATGGCTGCAGTCACCATACACAGTGATCTGGGAGCTCAAGAAAATAAAAGTTGTCACCATTTCCACTTTTCCCCATCTACTTGCCATGAAGTGATGGGACCAGATGCCATAATGTTCGTTTTTTGAATGTTGAATTTCAAGCCAGATTTTCACTCTCCTCTTTCACCCTCATCAAGCAACTCTTCAGTTCCTCTTCACTTTCTGCCATTAGAGTGGTATCATCTGAGTATTTGAGGTTGCTGATATTTCTCTTGGGAAACTTGATTTCAGCTTGTCATTCCTCCAGCCCAACATCTTGGGTGATGTCCTCTGCACAGAACTTAATAAAGAATAAGAGTATAACAGCCTTGTCATGCTCCTTTCCTAATTTTGAACCAGTCCATTGTTCATGTCTGGTACTAATTGTTGCTTCTTGGCCTGTACAGATTTCTCATGAGGCAGGTAAGGTGTCTGGTACTCCCATCGCTTTGAGAATATTCCTCAGTTTGTTGTGATCCACACAGTTAAAGGATTCAGGGTAATCAATGAAGCAGATAGTAGACGATTGTTTTCTGGAATTTTCTTGTTATCTCTATTATAGAACAAATGTTGGCAGTTAAATCGCTGGTTCCTCTACCTCATTGAAACCCAGCTTGTACATCTGGATGTTCTTAGTTCACGTACTACTAAAGCCTATCTTGAAGGATTTTAAGCATAATCTTCCTAGCACATGAAATGAGTGTAACTGTATGGTAGTTAGAACATTCTTTGGTATCATCCTTCTTGGGACTGGAATGGAAATTGACCTTTTCCAGTCCTGTGGCCACTGTTGAGTTTTCCAAATTTCTGACATATTGAGTGCAGCTCTTTATTAGCATCATTTTTTTTAGGATTTTAAATAGCTCAGCTGGAATTCCATCACCTACACTAGCTTTGTTGGTAGTAATGTTTCCCAAGGCCCACTTCCCTTCATATTCCAGGATGTCTGGCTCTAGGGAAGCGACCACACCATTGTGGTTATCCAGGTCACTAAGACCTTTTTTGTATAGTTCTCTTGGGTATTCTTTTCACCTCTTCTTAATCTCTTCTTCTTCTGTTTGGTCATTCATGTTCCCCTCATTTATCACACCCAAACTTGCAAGAAATTTTCCCTTGGTGTCTCCAGTTTTCTTGGAGATCGCTAGTCTTTCCCATTCTATTGCTTTCCTCTGTTTCTTTGTATTATTCATTTAAGAAGCCCTTCTCATTTCTTCTTGCTATTCTCTGGAACTCTGCATTCAGTTTGGTATATCTTTTCTTTTCTCCTTTGCCTTTTGCTTGTCTTCTTTCCCCAGCTATTTGTAAAACCTCCTCAGAAAACCACTTTTTCTTCTTGCTTTTCTTTTCCTCCAGGATGGTTTTGGTCACTGCCTCCTATACATTGTTAAAAACCTGTGCATAGTTCTTCAGGTCTCTCTCCACCAGATTTAATCCCTTGAAACTATTCAGAACCTCCACTGCATAATCATAAGGGAATTGATTTAAGTTATACCTGAATGGTCTAGTGGTTTTCCCTACTTGCTTCAATTTAAGACTGAATTTTACAGTAAGCAGCTCATAATCTGAGCCACAGTCAGCTTCAGGTCTTGTTTTTGCTGACTCTATAGAACTCCATCTTCAGCTGCATAGAACATAAGCAATATGATTTCAGTATTTACTACCTGGTGATGTCCATGTGAAGAGTCATCTCTTGTGTTGTTGGAAAATTGTATTTGCTATGACAAGCATATTCTCTTCACAAAACTCTGTTAGCCTTTGCCCTGCTCTGTACTCCAAGGCCAAACTTGCCTATTATTCCAGGTATCTCTTGACTTTTCAGGGGCTTCTCTGGTGGTGCCACTGGTAAAGAATCTGCCTGTCCATGAAGAAGATGCAAGAGACATGGGTTCAAACCCTGGATCAGGAAATTTTGCATTCTAATCCCTTTTGATGAAAAGGGCTTTTTTTTTTTTTTTTTTTTTTTTGGTATTATTGAGGGTGTTATAGGTCTTCACAGAACCATTCAACTTCACCTTCATTGGTATCAGTGGTTGGAGCAAAGACTTGGATTACTGTGATGTTGATTGATTTTCCTTCAAAACAAATGGAGATCAATCTGTTGTTTTTGAGGTTACACCCAAGTATTGCTTTACAGATTCTTTTGTTGACTATGAGTGCTACTCAGTTTCTTCTAAATGATTCTTCCCCACAGTTCAGTTCAGTTTAGTTGCTCAGTTGTGTCCGACTATTTGTAACCCCATGAATCACAGCACGCCAGGCCTCCCTGTCCGTCAGAATCTCGCGGAGTTCACTCAAATTCATATGCATCGAGTCGGTGATGCCATACAGCCATCTCATCCTCTGTCTTCCCCTTCTCCTCCTACCCCCAATTCCTCCCAGCATCAGGGTCTGTTCCAATGAGTCAACTCTTCGCATGAGGTGGCCAAAGTATTGAAGTTTTAGCTTCAGCATCACTCCTTCCAATGAACACCCAGGACTGATCTCCTTTAGGATGGATTGGATGGATCTCCTTGCAGTTCAAAGGACTCTCAAGAGTCTCTCCAACACCACAGTCCAAAAGCATCAATTCTTCTGTGCTCAGCCTTCTTCACAGTCCAACTCTCACATCTATACATGACTACAGGAAAAATCATAGCCTTGACTAGACAGACCTTTGTTGGCAAAGTAATATCTCTGCTTTTCAATATGCTATCTTTGGTGGTCATAACTTTCCTTCAAAGGAATAAAAGTGTCTTTTAATTTCATGGCTGCAATCATACAGCGATTTTGGAGCCCAAAAAAATAAAGTCTGACACTGTTTCCACTGTTTCCCCATCTATCCGCCATGAAGTGATGGGACCAGATGCCATGATCTTCTTTTTCTGAATGTTGAGCTTTAAGCCAACTTTTTCACTCTCCTCTTTCACTTTCATCAAGAGGCTTTTTAGTTCCTCTTCACTTTCTGCCATAAGGGTGGTGTCATCTGCATATCTGAGGTTATTGATATTCCTCCTGGCAATGTTGATTCCAGCTTGTGCTTCTTCCAGCCCAGTGTTTCTCATGATGTACTCTGCATATCAGTTAAAGAAGCAGGGTGACAATATCCAGCCTTGACGTACTCCTTTTGCTATTTGGAACCAGTCTGTTGTTCCATGTCCAGTTCTAACTGTTGCTTCCTGACCTGCATATAGGTTTCTCAAGAAGCAGGTCAGGTGGTCTGGTATTCCCATCTTTTTCAGAATTTTCCACAGTTTATTGTGGTCCACACAGTCAAAGGCTTTGGCATAGCCAATAAAGAAGAAATAGATGTTTTTCTGGAACTCTCTTGCTTTTTCCATGATCCAGTGGATATTTGCCATTTTACCCCTGGTTCCTTTGCCTTTTCTAAAACCAGCTTGAACATCTGGAAGTTCACAGTTCAAATATTGCTGAAGCCTGTCTTGCAGAATTTTGTGCATTACTTTACTAGTGTGTGAGATGAGTGCAACTGTGCATTAGTCTGAGCATTCTTTGGCATTGCCTTTCTTTGGGATTGGAATGAAAATTGACCTTTTCCAGTCCTGTGGCCACTGCTGAGTTTTCCAAATTTGCTGGCATATGGAGTGCAGCACTTTCACAGCATCATCTTTCAGGATTTGAAAGAGCTCAACTGGACTTGCATCACCTTCACTAGCTTTGTTCGTAGTGATGCTTTCTAAGCCCACTTGACTTCAAATTCCAGGATGTCTGGCTCTAGGTAAGTGATCACACCATCGTAATTATCTGAGTCATGAAGGTCTTTTTTGTACAGTACTTCTGTGTATTCTTGCCACCTCTTCTTAATATCTTCTGCTTCTGTTAGATCCTTTATGGACTTTAGTTCTAATGGACTCTGTTAGGTCCATTTCTGTCCTTTATTGAGCCCATCTTTGTTTTCTTGAAGAGATCTCTAATCTTTCCCATTCTGTTGTTTTCCTCTATTTCTATGCATTGATCGCTGAGGAAGGGTTTCTTATATCTCCTTGCTATTCTTTGGAACTCTGCATTCAGATGCTTATATCTTTCTTTTTCTCCTTTGCTTTTCACTTCTCTTTTTTTCACATCTATTTGTAAGGCCTCCTTAGACAGCCATTTTGCTTTTTTGCATTTCTTTTCCATGGGGATGGTCCTGATCCCTGTCTCCTGTACAATGTCATGAACCTCCATCCATAGTTCATCAGGCACTCTGTCTATCAGATCTAGTCGCTTAAATCTATTTCTCACTTCCATGTAGATAAATGATCATCTGGATTAAATCCACCCATTCCTGTCCATTTTAGTTTACTGATTCCTAAGATGTCAATATTTAATCTTGTTATCTGCTTGACCACGTCTGATTCACCTTGACTCATGGATCTAACATTCTAGGTCTCTATACAATATTGTTCTTCATGGCATCAGACACATCCAAAACTGAGTGCCATTTCTGCTTTGGTGCAGCCACTTCATCATTTCTAGAGCTATTAGTAACTGCCCCCTTTGTTTTTCATCAGTAGCATAGTGGACATCTTCTGATCTGGGACAGGGGGCTCTTCTTCCAGTGTTAAATCTTTTGCCTTTTCATCTTGTATATGCAGTTCCTCAGTCAAGAGTACTGAAGTACATTGCCATTTCATCCTCCACTGGACCAAATTCTGTCAGAACTCTTCACTATGACCTGTCCATCATGGACAGCCCTGCATGGCTTCACTGAGTTATGCAGGCCCTTTTGCCATGACAAGTGATCCATGAAGGGGACAACTATCAGTACCTCTATCATTTGAGGCTTGCATTTCATTCAGCCCATGCACTAAATGCTTTCATACAGTTTACCTCATTTTATGCTCATACAAATTCTCAACTTCCTGTGAAGTAGACACTGATATACTATAATGCTCCTTTTACAGACAATAAATCTGGTAATTATAAAAAAGGGAGATTACTTAAGTAGAAGGTCAGGGATTTAAACTGGCATAGTGTGTTACATGAATTCATATTCTTGATTATTTCATTTCACTGGTTTACAGTATGAAGTTAAGAAATAACATGTAGTCTTTGAACATTCTTCATGTATAACAAAAGTTTAGGAAGGGATTAGAATGCCAGCAATATGTATGATAAATTGTAGTTGAAATTAAAAGGCATGAGAGAGATGTGGTAATGGAATTATGGAACAGTGACAGTGGTAGTGGAGGTTTAATGGTACTTCAGCGATACTTCAGATAAAGTGAAAGTGAAGTCTCTCAGTCCTGTCTGACTCTTTGCGACCCCATGGACTGTAGCCCACCAGGCTCCTCCATCCATGGGATTCTCCAGGCAAGAGTACTAGAGTGGGTTGCCATTTCCTTCTCCAAGGGATCTTCTGGACCCAGGGATCAAACCCGGGTCTCCAGTATTGTAGGCAGAAACTTTACCATCTGAGCCAATACTTCAGATAAGGAATGACTAAATAAATTAGATTCACAGACCCAATTCTAGTGTGACTTGGGGGTGGAGCTTCCCCCACAAAACAAGGCATGGAGACACAAGTCAGGTGCATTACAAGTCAACACAATTCTGACACTATCTTGGAGATAGTATCAGATTCCACAGGTTAATATTCAATCTAGAATACTGTCCCCAACTCCCCACCTCCCCTACACTTCAGATGCCATTCTCAAGCCTTGTTACCTACACTACTACCAATCAGCTACAAACTAGAGATTCCCACAACCTTCTTCTTGGACTTCAGATACCAATCACCAGACCATGTTTATTACCTATACTTCTAACTGACTGGATATAAGTCAGAGATTCCCAAGATCATCCTATATTGGGGGTTGATTAATTTGCTAGAGCAGCTCACAGAACGTAGAGAAATATTTCACTTACTAGATTACTAATTTATTATGAAAAGAAGTAACTCAGGAATGGCTAGACAAAATAAATGCACAAGGCAAGGCTTGGGAATGGTGTTTGAAACATTCATATCATCTCCAGATATATTACTCTCCTCAAATTTCCAAGTGTTCACCAACTTAGGAGTTCTCTGGACCCTGTCCTTTTGTGGTTTTATGGAGGCTTCATTACATATACATGATTAATTAAATCACTGGCTATACATGACTGATTTACTCTTCAGCCCCTCTCTTAGAGGTCAGGGGGTAAAACTATATATTGAAATAGAAAATAATCACATGGTCTGTCCTTATGGTGTTTCCTTGTTTTCAATGCCTGACTATCTCCAAATATAGAAATAATCCTCCTCTCATCTGAATTTTGCAGAGGATTTTACCTCTCTTGTACGCAAAACAGTCTACTATGTATTATGCCTACAAGGTATACCTTGTAGGTATATCTATGAGGTATTTATACCTTGCAAATCAATACAAAATAATAAAAAAATTTACATACCTTGTATCTCATGTACCGTTTAATATGACATACCTACCTTCTATATACCTACATACCTACATTCATTAATGCTTGTGGAATCCAAAATAAATTAATCAGTATGTTAATAAGTGAATAAACAAATAACTGGATGATTGACTGAATAAAGAAATTAAAAGGTGACTCCTTGGTTTTTACTCTACTTTTAAAAATATTTTCCCTCCCCCACTTTCGGCTTTCTTTTCTAATCTTGTCTTAATCACCTCTTCCATTATTCTCAAGAATGGCCCACACCATTGTGCCTTAAGAAAAAAAAAAAAAAAAATCATTATTTGGGGCAAGCCAAATAAATATTGACTGAAAATTAGTCAAAAAAGTTTTCCCCAATCTATCAAGATTAACTCTCTTAAATGTTTCCCAGGTAACAATGCCAGTTCTCAAATGTTTCTTTGAACAACATGAAAGTCTAAAATAAATTTTCTATATACGTTCTATTCACCACATAAATCTTATTTGCATAAGCTCTAGCTTTTGGGTATCTATTGCATTTCCAACAAAGGAAAATTATTTCCATAACAGTAAATTGTCAAATATCTCATATACATATTCCATTTAGGGAATAAAAATTATTGTCTGAGGTTGTATAAAATCTATTAATATTAATTTTTGAATTTTCTTTTTTCTTTTGATTCATAATTTGCTGTTTGTGTGAATTTAAGTCCCTTTAAAAGCACAATTTCTTGATTGCTCAACCATGCAATACATAGACAGCAGCTATATTAATGACTTCTCAAAGGTGCAGTGCACTGATACTGTTATTTATGCTGCTATCTGGAAAAAAGCATATTTATTCTGTCCAAGCACCCATGAGACTTGAAAACTGTTCTTCATTCAGACTCACAGTGAATAGTCATTTTAAAACTTTAATTACTATTTCAGCATGTTTCCTCTATTACTGTTTCAACACTACAGCCAGTAACTTCTACCAGCAAATTCTTTTTTCAATAAACCATACACACATGTGCCCTGCATGCAATGAGTAAAGTTGTGTATAAATGATTAATATCTGTAGGAAATGTAATATTAAGATGAAATAATAATAAAAAATGAATTTTTAACACACAAATATTATACCTTCCAAATAATGACTGATCACTATTGAGTGAAAATATGTATGTATCTCTCTCTCTTTCTCTCTCTCTCTCTCTCTATATATATATATATACACACACACACACACACAGATGTTTGTGCATGTATATTTACATACATATAAATATATCAATCATGTATCTTAGAGCCAAATAAAATATGCATACATTAATATTCAAGAAACATTTCTTGAGATTTAAATCAATACAGAACTGTTCGTTCTACTACAGGGTTTATAAAAAATAACAAACTAATATAATACTAGTTTTGCCTTTGAGCAATTTACCATCATAATAAATATGAATCATTATTTTTATTGAAGTGAGAGTCTTGAATGAAAAAGATGGTTTATAGTATCAATCTCGCTCTAGGTAAACCTTAAATCCCATGATCTGGCTATAATTTCTGTTTCTATGTGAGACTTTGTTCCTGCATTAATCTTTTTCTTTAATTTGTCCTCTACTTTCCCATTCTTTCTTTCCATAAAAGAAATGCACACATCTAATTTATGTAAAACTGGATGTGTGGACACCACTACCTTGAATCCTCAATTTTCACTTTTGTCCCTTATAACTATATCTTGAGTGGAGAATATCATAAGAAATCAACTTTAAACAGCTTACTGTTCTTTCATTGCCGGGACATTGGTGAGAGTAATTACCACAATATTTATTTACTCAGTGTCCACTTTATAAAAAGCAAAGCAAAATATTTCATGTCTCAAAGCCAGGAATAAGTTTGATTTTGTGGTGTCATTGTTATATTTTATAGACAGTGGCTTTCATGTAAACTTTACATTTTTTATATTTCTCTAGAAGCTGTCATATTTAACGAGTAAACCATTCTTAATTTTTTTTTCTTAAAACTTAAAAGCTTTTGCACAACAAAGGAAAACATAAAGAAAAACAAAAAGACAACCTGTACATGGGAGAAAACATCTGCAAACAATGCAACCAGCAACAGATTAATATCCAAAATATACAAACAGTTCATATAGCTCAATATCAAAAAGACAAAGAACCCAACCAAAACATGGGCAGAAGATCTAAAAAGACATTTCACCAAAGAAGAGATACAGATGACCAGCAGGCACATTAAAAATGCCCAGCATCACTAATTATTAGAGAAATTCAAGTCAAAACTTCAATAATGTATTACCTCATACCAGTCAGAACAGCCATCATCAAAAAGTCTATAAATAATAAATGCTGGAGAGAGTGTGGAGAAAAGAACCCCCACTACACTGTTGGTGAGAATGTAAGTTGCCACAGCCACTATGGAGAACAGTAGGGCACTTCCATCAAAGGTATAAAAACAGAGTTGCCATATGATCCTAAAATCCTAGTTTGGGGCATCTACCTGGACAAAAACAGAATTTGAACATGCATCCCAAAGTTCATAACAGGACTATTTACAATAGTCAAGACATGGAAGCAACCTAAGTGTCTATTGACAGATGAAAGGATAAAGAAATATGATACATACATACAATGGAATATTGCTCAGCCATAAAAAAGAATGAAATAATGTCATTTGCAGCAATACAGATGAACCTAGAGATCATCTTACTAAGTTAAGAAAATCAGACAAAGACACTGTATTCCACATTTAAATGTGGAATCTAAAGAAACAGATACAGATTAACTTATTTAGAAAACAGCAATAGACTCACAGACAGAAAACAAACAAATATAGTTACCAAAATGGGTCTAGGGAGAAAGATAAATTAGGAGTTGGGATTAAAATATATATACTACTGTATATAAAATAGATAACCAACAATGACCTACTGTATAGAACAGGGATTATACTCAATATCTTATAACATTATATAATGAAAGACAATGTAAAAAATAATAAATATTT
>SJYQ01006340.1:1034339-1115474 GCA_006410935.1 Redunca redunca
ACAATGCTTGCCACACTCAGGGGTTTGGGCATGACCTTATCATAATGCAAACCTTCAGGATGTGTTATCAGTAGGGAAAAAACACAACCAAAACGTAGTTGGGCATGATGGCTGTGGAAGCCAGGTATCAAGTGGCCTGGTGGGCAAGACTTGTAGCAAGGAGACAAGGGTTTGCTTGGGAGATGATTCAGAATTATCCAGGAAGAAATTATGACCCCTCCACTTGGAAAAGTGCAAGAGGGAGTGCAGAGAGGGTGGGTCTGAGGAATAAAATAAGCAGGGTTGACAGTCACCAACGGATATCAGATGCTGGGTTTGGAAGGAGTGAAACTGAAAACTGAACCTATTAATTGCTCAGTTGTGTCCGACTCTTTGCCACCCCATGGACTGTAGCCCATGAGGCTCCCTTGTCCATGAAATTCTCTAGGCAAGAATACTGGAGCAGATTCCCTTCCCTGGGAGATCTTCCCGACCCAGGGATCAAACTCGGGTCTCCTGCATTGTGAGCAGATTCTTTAGCATCTGAGCCACCAGGGAAGCCCAAGGCAGGATGGCTGGATAGCAAGTGAGCTCAAGTCAACATGTAAAGACTGAAGCTCTGAGGACCCTGGGCTTCTCTGACTATCACTGCGTCTGTGGTGCTCATTGTTACTGTCCTTGGACACCTGCATGCAAATCTCTTCTCCTAACTTCTGAATCCCTCCTTCTGTCTTTGCAAACAGATCCCCCGGTATTAAGCAGATCGCACCCTGCTTGGTACTTTTCCTCTGACTTCAGACGAGCCATAGATTTTGGAGTCCTTCCACAGTGAACTTTCACATCCTGCACAGAATGCTCTGGCCCTCATGCTCAGCCTTACACCATTTGGTGAGACTTTTGGAGGAAATTCAAGGTCTGGGCTTTATGACACAATATTTTTTTCCTGGTCTGTTCATCCTTGGCACAGTCTGGGGTTGGCATATTGGAACGGGCGTGTCCACCCTGCTCAATCACATGGGCACCCTCTGACCCTGAAGCAAATCGGATCACCCATCCCCTGGATCACATCCGGAGAGTATATGGGTGAAAATAGACTTGAGTGTATCCCTGAGGATACATGCGAATCATAAAGCTCACATACACACAAATTGCTTTTTAAAAACAAAGCCCTTGAAAACCGAAGCTATAAAAGTATGTGTGAATCATCAACCCAGACATCTTCCCTCCAGGCACGCATGACACCCTGTTCCTTCCCGGATGCTCTTCCTTCACAAATTATGGAGGCTGCTGACATCCTTCTGGGGAAAGGATTACCCGATTCCACAGGCAGTTAAGAATAACATGTAAATGTCATTTAGCTGAATGATTTCTACATGGATCAAAAGACACACTCAAGTTACTAACAATGATAGCCAAACCCTTTATTTCAATACAATCACAGCAAACCCAGAAAACTCTCCCAACTGAATTAGCACCAGTGTGGTGTGGGAGTCATTCAGACATTCCTTCCAGGTTAGTAGACTATTTGCAATTCAGCTTTTTTCTTTTTTACTGATGTGCATGTTATATAACCACCACCAACCATGGGGGAAGCTGGAAGCCGAAGCTCCTCAAAATTTTCCACTGAGTATTCAAAGCCAACAGGAGACAGTGAATGAATACTCCCTTGCTTTATGGCGACATGGCTATGGTTTCCCTTCCCAGTAAATATCAGAATGAGAAGTGGTGAAACATAGGGTTTGCATTTATGGGCTCTGGAGGTTGATGTTCCTGTGTTTAGATCCTGATACCCTTAGGGGCTGTGTGGCTTGGGCAGTTTCCTTTGCCTCCCTCAGTTATAATTCTTGCCTGTTTCACTGATTTTCTCTTCCTCTGAGTTACTGTATATTTAGCACTTAGTTCCTATGTATAAGGGCTCAAGAAATGTAAACTATCATTTAGAAATAAAATTGCAAGGTCTATGTTTCATTTAAATTCAGGCAATGTTCTAATTTCTTCTGGATGTGTCTCTATTTTTTTTTTTAAGAAAAGTGTGCTTTCCCCCAAATATCCAAGAGAATTGACTTTTCTAGCAGAGGTACCATGTTAGGCCTTGGCATTGCATCAAATTTGGTAGCCTGCCACAAACCCAATAGAAATACCATCCTGATGTGAGAAACAGTCATCCTGAAGAGAAGGCAGTAATGTTTCTTTAAAACCTCCTCGAGGATTTATTGCTCTTCATTTTCTGGATAACTGAGAAAACACCAATCCTATAGATAAAGTTCCCATGGAATGAGTTACCTGGTGTCTTGACTTGATGGGTAAGGTCTAGGAAAAGACTGACGTCTATACCTACTGATGGCTTTGTTATTTTTAAAGAACTTCCCTAATGGATCTTATTTCACCTGCAGGCTCCTGGAGACTCCTGACCAGCACTATGGAAAACAGTGGCCATTGTCCAAACCCGGAGATGAAGGAGATGATGGAGAGTGTGATGGTTTTAGCTTGTGACACTGAAGGAACTCTGGCCTCGGAGTCAAGAGGCTCCAGTTCTAGGCCCAGGTCTCTCTCTGTCTCACTTGCTCAAGTTGTGTACAAGCCCTTTCTCTTCTTTGGATTGTTTTTACTTGGGTGCCAAAAAGGAACGAGGACTGACCAGGATAAACTTTCTCATCTCTTCAAACTCCAGAATTTCAACTACCCCCACAGTTCCTAGAACTTCTACAATTAACATAGTTCAGTGCAGTTCATTTCAGTCTCTCAGTCATGTCTGACTCTTTGCAACTGCATGGACTGCAGCACACCAGGACTCCCTGTCCATCACCAACTCCTGGAGTTTACTCAAACTCATGTCCATTGAGTCAGTGATGCCATCCAACCATTTCATCCTCTGTCATCCCCTTCTCCTCCCACCTTCAATCTTTCCCATCATCAGGGTCTTTTCAAATGAGTCAGTTCTTTGCATCAGGTGGCCAAAGTATTGAAGTTTCAGCTTCAACATCAGTCCTTCCAGTGAATATTCAGAACTGATTTCCTTTAGGATGGACTGGTTGGATCTCCTCGCAGTCCAAGGGACTCTCAAAAGTCTTCTCCAGCACTACAGTTCAAAAGCATCAAATCTTCAGAGCTCAGCTTTCTGTGTAGTCCAACTCTCACATCTGTACCTGACTACAGGAAAAATCATAGCTTTGACTAGATGGGACTTTGTTGGCAAAGTAATGCCTCTGCTCTTTAATATGCTGTCTAAGTTGGTCATAACTTTTCTTCCAAGTGGTGTCTTTTAATTTCATGGCTGCAGTCACCATCTGCAGTGATTTTGGAGCCCCCCAACGTGAAGTCTGTCACTGTTTCCACTGTTTCCCCATCTATTTGCCATGAAGTGATGGGACAAGATGACATAATCTTAGTTTTCTGAATGTTGAGTTTTAAGCCAGCTTTTTCACTCTCCTCTTTCATTTTTATCAAGAGGCTCTTTAGTTCTTCTTCACTTTCTGCCATAACGGTGGTATCATCTGCATATCTGAGTTTATTGATATTTCTCCCAGCAATCTTGATTCCAGCTTGTGCTTCTTCCAGCCCAGTGTTTCTCATGATGTACTCTGCATATAAGTTAAATAAGCGGGGTGACAACATACAGCCTTGATGTACTCTTTTACATATTTGGAACCAGTCTGTTGTTCCATGTCCAGTTCTAACAGTTGCTTCCTGACTTGCATAGATTTCTCAAGAGGCAGGTCAGGTGGTCTGGTATTCACATCTTTTTAAAAATTTTCTGCAGTTTGTGGTGATTAACATAAGTCAACTCTTTTTCTTACAGAAAACATAAGATGTAAGTAATTTTTATAGTAGTGTTGTGCTTCCAAGGGCTTCCCTTGTGGCTCAGCTGGTAAAGAATCCACCTGCAATGTGGGAGACCTGGGTTGGGAAGATCCCCTGGAGAAGGTAAAGGCTACCAACTCCAGTATTCTGCCTTGGAGAATTCCACGGACTATACACTCCATGGGGTCGCAAAGAGTCAGACACGACTGAGAGACTTTCACTTTCACTTTTGCCTCCAAATTAGAGGCAAAACCATATTTTATTCAATATATTACTTGGTTTACACTACACTGAGAATCCAGTTTTGGAAAGAATAAATAAGTAAATAACCTTAGAGCTTCTCTGTTTGTCCAGTGGTTAGGAGTCTGCC
Organism: Redunca redunca; assembly: GCA_006410935.1. NCBI lineage: Eukaryota > Metazoa > Chordata > Mammalia > Artiodactyla > Bovidae > Redunca > Redunca redunca. The sequence continues at coordinate 1,038,490 of SJYQ01006340.1, forward strand.
TTGCAATGTCGGGGACACCTGTTAGATGCCTGGTCCAGGAAGATCCCATGTGCCATGGGGCAACTGAGCCCTCAAGTCACACAGCTGAAGCCGCTTGCAGCAACTACTGAAGCCCACGCACCTTAGTGCCCATGCTCCACAAGAGAAGCCACTGCAATGAGAAACCCATGCACCATAGCTAAAGAGCAGCCCGTGCTCTCTGCAACCAGAGAAAGACTGCATGCATGCATCAATGAAGACCCAGCACAGCCAATAATAAATAATACATTTTTTAAAATGGCCACAAATCTATAAATCCCACTATCATTTACCGCGCTCAGACAGTAAAGGGTCTGTCTACAACGTGGGAGACCTGGGTTTGATCCCTGGGTTGGGAAGTTCCATGGAGAAGGAAACGGCAACCCACTCCAGTACTCTTGCCTAGAAAATCCCATGGACGGAGGAGCCTGGTGTCCATGGGGTCACAAAGAGTCGGACACAACTGAGCAACTTCACTTCACTGTTAAGAAACTGAAGTATAGAGGAGTTTTATAATGTTTGCAGGGTCACACTTGTTTACGAAGGATTCAAATTCAGGTTCGCTTGATTCTAGAGCTCATACCCTCTGCTAATTCTTTATACATCCAGTTTAGAAGAGTACGACTGTATCACACATGGACTTGCTGGGCCTAGAACAGATCTGCTTGTCTCTGCTGGTTTTGACTTTTAAAAAACCATTTGCTGGCTATAAAATCAGTAAACATTCTTGCTCTATGTAAATTAGTCTAGATCTGGATCTAATCTTTTCCCCCTATTGCCAGTCAGGCATTTCTGACTGCTTCACAAAAAGTCAACATCTTGACCGTGTGTGTTCATACCAGCAGTCATACCTCATACAGATGGCTTCCCAAGTGACAGACACGTGGTAGATTCATGGTGGTAAATGCAGATTATTGACATTGAAACCCATGAACTCAGAAACCTCTGAACAATTTCAATGTAATACTAGTTCTAAATACAAATTTAATTGTTGTTTGTATTCAAGGAACAATGTCATTTTGATGAAGAAGTCTAAAAATAAACAGGGAGATGATATTTTTTCTGAATCAGGAGGAAACCAAATGAAACACTGACCACAATCACATTTCTTCAGTGCCAGTATAATTTCAACATCCATTTGGTTTCTCTTGCTTCTAGTGACTCTGTGGTGAATATGGAGAGCAGGAAGGAAGGAGAGCTGAGAATACAGCTGAACTGAAAACATTTGTTCTGGAAACAGCAGAAGCAAGAACTTAAAATTGAATCTGAATCCTTTGCATAGGGGATTTGGGGAAATTAACAAAAAGGAGTGATTTTGCCTCAAGGAAAGGGGGTTTATAGAAAACTCAAAATATTTTCTAGAAATCAAAATTTATCTTGCAAGGTAGCATGTGAATCCATTAAGGATAGATAGCTTGCAAACATATGGATTGACTTTCTCATAAAATGTACATGAATTTTGATATTAAGGGGGAACATAATTCAGCAAGATAATTTGGCCTCTGCTGAAACCAGAATATTTCAGCAATCCTTCCAGAGACATTGCCAAAGCCCAGAACCACTAGACTCTTCCATCCTGAGCCGCTTCCATTTTAGCCTGTGTCTCCAGCAGCCTGGCCAAATGAAACATAGAACTCAGCATCTTTTGAGGGGGACAGTTGCCAATCTCAACCCTGGAGATATGTTCAAGGGCTTCCAGCTGACCTTCTGAGCCAAGAGTATAGTTCAAAAATGCCGGAGTCTCTTAGGTATCTGCTTCGGGTTACTTTGAGAGATGGTGATGTGAAAGCTGTTAGGCTCTTAACAGGATCTGTGCTGTAGACTATTTGCAAAAGCCCCAATTCCTTCTGCTGGGGTCAGATTCTTCCTACCCCAGACCGTCTGTGCGAGAACAAAAAACAAGAACTATTGTCAAATTAACAGCTCTCCCCTCAAAACTATGGCAGGTGGCAAGATTCCTGGTCATTGAGTTTCAGCCAAAACATGTCACATTTATTTTCTCCTGGGAGAGGCTCTGGAGACCTGCTGTGAGTCAGAATGAGGGGGTGGCAGCAGAGAGTAACTGTTGCTTGAGCATCTTGTCTGGTGCTGATAAGAATTAGTCAATTCTTGGAAAGAGTGAAGAGCTTTTCTGCTCTGCTACCCACTTCCAGATTCTCCCCTTGGCCTTGAGATGGATAACTAGCCATCTAATGTAATTCACTTTATTTGCCTCAATACATAGATGTTTACTGGATTTCTATTCAGTAGCAGGTTCAAGGCTATGGTTTTTCCAGTAGTCATGTATGGATGTGAGAGTCGGACTATAAAGAAAGCTGAGTGCTGAAGAAATGATGCTTTTGAACTGTGGTGTTGGAGACGACTCTTGAGAGTCCCTTGGACTGCAAGGAGATTCAACCAGTCCATCCTAAAGGAAATCAGTCCTGAATATTCATTGGAAGGACTGATGTTGAAGCTGAAACTCCAATATTTCGGCCACCTGATGGGAAGAACTGACTCATTTGAAAGGACCCTGATGCTGGGAAAGATGGAAGGTTGGGGAGAAGGGACGACAGAGGATGAGTTGGTTGAATGGCATCACCGACTCAATGAGTCTGAGTAAACTCTGGGAGTTGGTGATGGACAGGGAGGCCTGGCATGCTGCAGTTCATAGGGTCGCAAAGAGTCAGACATGACTGAGTGACTTAACTGAACTGAACTGAACCATGTTCAACACTGGACTCTCAAAAGAGATAAACGCATTCAACTCACTCACTTTTCTCAAAGGACTTACAGGTTAGTGCAAAATTTCCCTGAGTGTGTTTACAGAATTTTAGTCCCTGGAGATGGACCATTAAAATAGTGTGCCGTGTCTAAAAGTTTTAGAAAATGTTGAATTCTCTGTCATTCTTCAGGGAGATACACAATACATGGTCATCATATTAAAGTCTTTGAGGGACTTCCCTGGTGGCACCTGTGGATAAGAATCTGCCTACCAATGCAGGGAATATGGGTTCAATCCCTGATCTGGGAAGATTCCACATGCAGAAGAGCAACTAAGCCCATATGCAACAACTATTGAAGCTGGAGTGATCTAGGGCCTGGGCTCCACAACAAGAGAAGCCACCAGTGAGAATCCTGCATGCAGCAACTACGAGTAGCCCCTGCTTCTTTGCAACTAGAGAAAAACCCCCGCAGCAGCAAACACTTAGCATAGTCAAAAATAATAAAACAAAGGTAAAGTCTTTGAGAAGTTCTCCCAGTAAAGTAACTAGCTTAACTTTAACATGGCTTTCTCAATGACTGATAACAGCCCTCTCACTTTATTCCCTGTGATGATTTGTCACAGAAACTTTGCAGTGCAAAGCCCAGTGCAAAGAGCCAAAATTACACTTTTTGTGAGACAAGTATGATATTTAAAGGAAATCACAAAGTATGGAGTTAGCACAGAAAGGAAAAAGTAGGGAATCAGAAGGATTCTCTTGAAAAGATGCTTTTGATAGATGAAGGCTATGATCTGAATTGTGTCTCTCCTACCAAATTTATGTTGTGTCCTAACCTGCAGAAGTGATGGTATTGGTAAGTGGGACCTTTGGGAGGTATTTCAGTCATGAGGGTGGCACCCCCAGGAACAGGACTAGTGCCCTTACAAAAGAGACTCCAGAGAGCTTCTAGCCCATTCCTTCATGTGTGGACAGTGAAAAACTGCTGAGTCTGAACTGGGAAGTGGTTCCTCAGCAAACACCACATCAAATCTGTTGGCACCTTGATCTTGGACGTCTTAGCCTCCAGTGCTGTGAAAAATCAATTTCTGTTGGTTGTAAGCCACCTAGTCTATGATATTTTGCTACAGCAACCCAAACAGGCTGGGGTGATGAGTGAAAAGTTTTCCATGTAGAAAAGGTGAAACGGGTATTTCAGACAAAAAAATCATATGTGAGGATTTAGAATTTGCAAGAGCAACATTATCTCTCTTATGGCATGTACATACATATGTTAGCTTTTTAGGTGAAAAGATGAAAAGAATAGCAGAGTTGATGCTAAAAGGGCTAGAACCAGATCCTGAGGTTCTCATATGCTATCCCATTGTTTTGACCTGTTGTTGTTTGTTGTTTTAGTCACTAAGTCACGTCTGACTCTTTGTTGACCCCCTGGACCACAGCCCACCAGGCTCCTCTGTCCATTGAACTTTCCAGGCAAAAATACTGGAGTAGGTTGCTATTTCCTCCTACAGGGGATCTTCTCAGTCCAGGGATCGAACCTGCTTCTCCTGCATCTTCTGCATTGCAGGTGGATTCCTTACCTCTGAGCCAATGATAGACCATATTTTCCAAGTTTGAGTTTTTATTGTTTAATACGATGACCTTCGTGTATTATATAGGGAACTCTTTTCTACTACATTTACTCAAAGTCACACAATCAGAACGTTTTCTTCTTTTTTCTTTCTTTCTTAAATGCAGTTCTCTGAAGACAGTGAGGGATGGCTCCCAGTGTTTAGGGACATCCACCTTCAAAGGGAACCTTTTGGTTTCCGGGACCAGGGAAGCAAACTTAATAGACACATCTCTGTTGATGATTCAGTGGTAAAGAATCCGTCTGCAATGCAGGAAATACAGGATACCGTGGTTCAATTCCCGAGTTGGGAAGATCCCCTAGAAGAGGAAATGGCAACCCACTCCAGTATTCTTGCCTGGAGAATCCCATGAACAGAGGAGCCTGGTGGGCTACAGTCCATGGGGTCACAAAGGAGTCAGACACAACTGAGCATACACACACACACACACACACACACGCACGCACGCGCGCGCGCAAGGACAAGCTGAGGACATCAAAATAGTTTGTAATGGGAATGTTGAAGAGTGAGGCAGAGTGGAGTTGAGAATCCACTGGGTGAACTAGAGAGTATCCAGGAAGGGATGAAAACAATATGGTTATCCTACATAAAGGAAAATTCAGTGACCACATGCTCTTTCAGGCACAAGGAATTCCAGAAGGCCTGGTGAGCTAGAGTCAGTTGCGCTGGGGTCTTTTTTCAGCTTGAATATAACTGGCTATGCAATGCTGGATAAATGGTTTCCCGGAAGGTGGAGGGGTTGGACTATGAAACTTAAAGCACATTTCAGCTCCCAAAAAACTGGTAATCTTTTATCAGTATCTGGTGTGCAACATTATATTACAAGCTAAAAATAGATAATATTGAAATTAAAAAGATCACAGAAAAAGGGGGATATTAGTTAGTTTTAATGAGCTAGATACCATTTTACACTTTGAAATAGATTTTTCATTGAACCTCATATCAACTACATAAAGTTACTTTCATTCTCATTTTGCACATTAGTAAACTGAGGCTCAGAACGGTTGCCCTGAACTCTCACAACTCTTAAGCAAGAGAGGTAGGGTTCAGTAACAGGTCAGGGTGATTATAAAGCTCTCTATTTGCACCACACTGTCCATCACCCTGAACTAAAATTTATTAAGTGCTCTGGAGTGGACTGAGTTACAGAATGGTCTGTCCTCCAAAGTCAAGAGGATACTGTTTTTAATGGAATGAGGGAGAAGATGGAAAATGTTGAATCAAGGAGTTTCCTAACTGGGCTTCTCAGCACAGAGATGTGACACCATAAAGAGCCTGCTCTGCAAGGGGCAACTCATGGAGTCCAGCCATTTGGGGTAAACAGAGAGCAAATACAAGGGTAACCAGGTGAGCTGAGCCTATTTGCATGAACTAGCTGCCTCTCACCAACCTCTTTTACCAGTGTCAGATGGAGCTAGCTTCACCAGCCAGGTTCCTCTGTCCATGGAATTTTCCAGGCAAGAATACTGGAGTGGGGTTGCTGTTCCCTTCTCCAGGGGATCTTCCTAACCCAGGGATCAAACCCGAGTCTCCTGTGTTGCAGGCAGATTCTTTACCATCTGAGCCACCAGGAAAGCCCCCACTTCAAAAATGAAATTAACAACTTAGATATTTATTCTTCCCTCAGACTTTCATGGACCATTTTCCTTGTGGTGCCACATAGGCATTCCATCCAGTCCCACAAGAAACAAAGCTGAAATGCATTTTGTCTCTGCTTAAGAAGTTACAGTTGAATGGAGAAAGCAGACATTAATGTCACCATTATAAAAATGTGGTAATTGCAGGGAGAAGAGGAGAAACAAGATCTCTGTGACCCTAGAGAATTGCTCGGGGTAGTAAAGGGTGTGTGAGAGAGGTGTCCTAGGCAGAAATAAGAGCTGTACTAAAGGCTCACAGATGTGACAGCTGATGGGGTACTCAGGAAATGGCAAAGAGTCTGATGCTAGTGAGTCAGAGTTCATGGGAGGAGTGGCTGGAAAGGTAGTTTGAGATTGTATGGTAAATAGCTTTGAAAGCTAAAGAAAGGAGCTAGAACTTTTTATATCAATCTTAAGGCTTTCTTAAAAATAAAAGTAAAGATAATATTGTTTTAATGAAAATTATCTGAAAGGGAGCAAAGTGCAGCATTGGAAGGAGGGAGGAGAGACTGAAAGGAAGTTTCTAGAGACAGTCTAGGTAAGCAATGAAGACCTGAGCTTGAGGATTGGTGATGAGGTGGACAGCACAGAAAAGATGGGGAAACAGGCAGTTGATCAGTTGTGAGCACACACACACACACACACACACACACACTGAAGACAAAATATGTGCCAGGAACTGTCAGATAGACAGTCTCTGGTCTAAGCTGAGAGGAGAATGCAGAGAGATAAGAAGCCAGGATCCAGTAATGGCAGTAGAGGGCATTATAGGGAGAAGCAAGGGAGAAAGGCGGTTGATTGGGACTTAGAGGGCAGACAAGCTCCCCAGTGGAAAGGATGGACATGTCAGTGGTGTCTGGAGAAAGGAGTTGTAGTAGGAGAGTGGGGGCAGCTGGGGAAGGGAGCTGGGATTCAAGTGGAGGGAATGGCAGCCATCTCGCCTGGTCAGTCCAAACTCATCCATTGAAAGGGCCTCCAAGTGCATTTGAATGTGTTTCTTCACATAACGTTCCTGGTCTCATGAGACCTCAGCCCTCTGCTCACTGGAATGACCCACAAAGGATAATAGAAAGTCAAAATAGAAAAGATCTTTAAGGACCCCCATTTCAACCCCTCAATTTACAAAGATGGTGAATAAAATCCTGGAAAAAGAGACTTTTTAAATATTATGCAGTGAGTTAGAACTGGAACCCAGGTCAGTTGTTACCCAGTCCAATGTCTTTCCAACATGCCTTGCATGCTTCTTGCATCTGAGTTTAATGTCAAGGCCATTCTGTGTCCAAAACTTCTTGCCAAGGGTTTTATGTAGGCTGTTTTACCAATGTGTTCACTTATAATTATTAAGTTCTTACAATTGTAGCAACCGCTGTTACCAGAATGCACAGCATCCTTTGCAGTAATTCTATTCACTGCATTTCTTCAGGACTTACATTAATTCTCTCATCATCTCGAGTTTTATTATTCTTGAGTTTTATTATTCTCTTCTTTCCTAAGGCACAAATGAGCTCAAGGGTTGAACTGCTTTATCATTCCAGATACTAAAACTTTCATTTCAGAAGTTTCTAGGCCAGGCACATTTCCTTCACTTCTGAAAGTGTGTGCTGCAGGCATGCTTCGGGGCACACACAGGACAGCCTTATTCATCCTGTCATCATCCATTTTCCATCTCAACCTAGAATCACACTCAGCCAGCGCTTATTGAGCAGACTCCATGCCGGATGCTTCCTAGGCATCCGAGCCTCCTAAGAACTCAGTGTGCTATCACTACCCCATTTCCAAGTGAGATCAGCTGTCAGAATACTTTCTTTCCCGGGACAATAGTGCGACCTGAGCAGTGCATGCTTCCCTTTCTCGAGTCCAGGAGATGAAGGTATTTGACTGCAAGTTAAGAGAGAGTCATTCTCATCTATGCCAATATCTTTGCTCAGAGGAGACCAGCCATCAATTAGTCCTGCCTCTGGACACAGCCCTGCATTTCCTCTGACAACTCAGCTTATCAAGGAGACAGGAGAAAGCCCGTGGGCTCAGGGTGACTGGCAGAGGGTAACTTGAACGTGGGGAGGAGGTGGCAGCACCCTGCCTGGAGTTACAACCCAGAATAAAGGTACATGAGTCCTGCATGACTCAGCTCTCTGTGCAGGTGATGAGAACCTGAGGAGACAGGAGCTTATTTAAGAAAACATGCATCATTGATGTGGTTATTTTGGGAGATGAAAGAGGGTTTGAAAAGGAGAAACATGTGAAAAGTATTCCAGCTGAACAAGAGTGAGAGAAAACAAAGATTTCCCTTTATGATGGAATGGTGAAAAGCAACTAGTGTCCTGGTCTTTCAAGTCTCAAGGTTGGAAGAATGAAGTGTAGGGGGCAGATGTTGACGGCCCTTTTTTATTTAGGGCTTGGGGGATTTGGGAAGGGATTTGCTCCCGCATATCTTTATTGTTGCTAAGAGAAACCAGGCTCCAAGAGGAACTGAGAATGACGATTCCCCAGAGCAGCCCAAGCTTCCCCCGTGATGAGACGTGTTGCTCATACCTCACAGCAGAGTGAGAGCAGAGACTGTTTCCAATCACTTGCAGGAGGTCCATATGGAATGATGATCAGTTAGGGAGAGGGTGGGGTCCAGAAGCAAGCAGACTTCATCTGGCTCTGCTGCCTTTAAAGCAGTTGTGTCAGCTGTCGGGCTGACACGTGTTCTTCCAACCTCATTGAAGTCCCAAGGAGCAGGAGGATGAGGCGAGTTGAGAGCTGACTCTTATCTGCCCTGTTCTCTCCTGGGTTCTCACTACAGCAAGCTTCCAGGCATCCATGTCAGGCCTTGGACTATAAGTAGGAAAGGGGGCTCCAACATTTCTGATTTTATTTTGTTTTGTTTTTCCTGAATCTCTGATCCTGATTGGCTCCCAACCCTCCTGACTTCTTCTTTATTTCTTTATTTATTTTTTAAAGATTTTTTTAGATAGGGACTCTATTCAAAGCCTTTACTGAATTTGGTACAGTATTGTTTCTGTTTTATGTTCTGTTTCTTTTGGCCTTGAGGCATATAGGACCTTAGTTCCCTTATTAGAGATTGAATCTGGACCCCTTGCATTGGAAGGTGAAGTCTCAACCACTGGACCACTAGGGAAGTCCCTCCTCCTGACTTTTAATATCATCAACTGTTTATTTAGCCGATACATATTTATGAGGCTTTTTCTAGGTCTCTGTACTCTCATCTGTATCGCATCCCCCATTTCCCACCCATTCAGTTTCTTTCCTCTCTGACGCTCAGCCCATGGAGACACTTTTGCTCACCATTTGGATTTCCCTTTTGGTTAAGCCACCTGGATCACATCTCCCAAGGTCTACTGCCCTGGGACTCCACACTCACATCCCTTATGGGGAGCATCCTTCCCTTCCCCTGGACTTGTCAAACTTCTTGAGGGAACCCACACATTCAGCCTGCAGCTAATCTTTCACATGCCCTCATGCTTTCATCTTGTCCTCTTAACAGAGGACATCACTGGCTCCACTGGTTCAACATGACAATTTCTGAAGTGTCTTCTGAGGTACCTTAGTTGATGGGGTTCCAACACAAATTTCAGCACAGTACTTTTTCATTCCTTATAGATATTGAGTCCATCTTAGGTGCCACATCCTAATGGATTCTGTGGAAAGAGAATGGGCAAATTACACGTGTCCAATAACCTCATGGAATTTACCACTTATCATGGAAGATATCAAGAAAGTAACACTTTTAAAACACGAAATCACTTTTAGAATCAAACCCCTTACCCACCAGAGATGCTCAGAGGGCTCAAACAAACCCTGTGTGCACCAGCACCCAGAGACCCCACAGAGACAGCCAGAACTGTGTCTGAAAGTCTCCTGTGAAGGAATCGGTCAGCAGTGGCCTGCCGCAGGGGCAGGGGCTCTGGGTGCAGCAGACCAGGGTATGGCATAAACTCTCTTGGAGGAGGTTGCCATTAACCCCATCATAGAGCCACCAGAACTTACACAGGACTGGAAAACAGACTCTCGGAGGGCACAAACAACCTTGTGTGCACTAGGACCCAGGAGAAAGGAGCAGTGACTCCACAAGAGACTGATCCAGACTTGCCCATGAGTGTCCAGGAGTCTCTGGCAGAGGTGTGGGTTGGCAGTGGCCTGCTGCAGGGTCGGGGGCACTGAGTGCAGCAGTGGGTGCATGGGAAATTTTGAAGGAGGTCATCACTATCTTCATTATCTCCACTATAGTTTGGCCTCAGGTCACACAACATGGAGGGAACACAGCCCTGTCTATTAACAGAAAATTGGATTTAAGATTTACTGAGTGTGGCCCTGCCCATCAGAACAAGACCCAGTTTTCCCCTCAGTCAGTCTCTCCCATCAGGAAGCTTCCACAAGCTCCTCGTCCTTATCCATCAGAGGGCAGACAGAGTGAAAATCACAATCAGAGAAAACTAACCAAACTGATCACATGGACCGCAATCCTGTCTAACTCAATGAAATTATGAGCTGTGCCATGTAGGGCCACCCAAGATGGACTGATCCCAGTGGAGAGTTCTGACAAAACATGGTCCACTGGAGAAGGGAATGGCAAGCTACTTCAGTATTCTTGCCTTGAGAACCCCATGAACAGCATGAAAAGGCAAAAACATAGGACACTGAGAGATGAACTCCCCAGGTCGCTAGGTATCTAATATGCTACTGTACAACAGTGGAGAAATAACTCCAGGAAGAATGAATAGACAGAGCCAAAGCAAAAGCAACACCCAGTTGTGGATGTGACTGAAGATAGAAGTAAAGTCCGATGCTGTAAAGAGGAATATTGCATAGGAACTTGGAATGTTAGGTCCATGAATCAAAGCAAATTTGACATGTTCAATAGGAGATGGCAAGAGTGAACATCGACATTTTAGGAATCAGAGAACTAAAATGGACTGGAATGGGTGAATTTAACTCAGATGACCATGATATCTACTACTGTGGGCAAGAACCCCTTAGAAGAAATGGAGTAGCCATCATAGTCAACAAGAGTCTGAAATGCAGTACTTGGATGCAATCTCAAAAATGACAGAATGATCTCTGTTCGTTTCCAAGGCAAACCATTCAATATCACAGTAATCCAAGTCTATACCCTGACCAGTAATGCTGAAGAAGCTGAAGTTGAACGGTTCTATGAAGACCTATAAGACCTGCTAGAACTAACACCAAAAAAATATGTCTTTTTCATTATAGGGGACTGGAATGCAAAAGTAGGAAGTCAAGAGATATTTGGAGTAACAGGCAAATTTGGACAAAACGAAGCATGGCAAAGCCTAACAGAGTTTTGCCAAGAGAATGCACTGGTCAAGGGACATTCCTTCTTCCAACAACACAAGAGAAGACTCTACAAATGGACACCACCAGATAGTCAATACCGAAATCAGATTGATTATATTCTTTGTAGCCAAAGATGGAGAAGCTCTATACAGTCAGTAAAACAAGACCAGGAGCTGTCTGTGGCTCAGATCATGAACTTATTGCCAAACTGACTTAAATTGAAGGAAGTAGGGAAAACCACTAGACCATTTAGGTATGACCTAAGTCATATCCTTTACGATTATACAGTTGAAGTGATAAACAGATTCAAAGGATTAGATCTGATAGATAGAGTGCCTGAAGAACTATGGACAGAGGTTTGTGACACGGTACAGGAGGCAGTGATCAAGACCATCTCCAAGAAAAAGAAATGCAAAAAGGCAAAATGGCTGTCTGGAGAGGCCTTACAAATAGCTGAGAAAAGAAAAGAATCTAAAGGCAAAGGAGAAAAGGCAAGATATAGCCATTCGAATGCAGAGTTCCAAAGAATAGCGAGGAGGGATAAAAAACCCTTCCTCGGTGATCAATGCAAAGAAATAGAGGAAAACGATAGGATGGGAAAGAATAGAGATTTCTTCAAGAAAGTTAGAGATACCAAGGAAACATTTCATGCGAAAATGGGCACAATTAAGGACAGAAATGGTATGGACCTAAAAAAAGCAGAAGACATTAGGAAGGGGTAGCAAGAATACACAGAAGAACTATACGAAAAAGATCTTCATGACCATGATAACCATGATAGTATGATCACTCACCTATAGCCAGACATCCTGGAATGTGAAATCAAGTGGGCCTTAGGAAGCATCACTAGAAACAAAGCTAGTGGAGGTGATGAAATTCCAGTTGAGCTATTTCAAATCCTAAAAGATGATGCTGTGAAACTGCTGCACTCAATATGCCAGCAAATTTGGAAAACTCAGCAGTGGCCATAGGACTGGAAAAGGTCAGTTTTCATTCCAATCCCAAAGAAACGCAATGACAAAGAATGTTCAAACTGCACACATCTTACATGCTAGCAATTGCACTCATCTCACATGCTAGCAAAGTAATGCTCAAAGTTCTCCAAGCCAGGCTTCAGCTGTATGTGAACCATGAACTTCCAGATGTTCAAGCTGGATTTAGAAAAGGCAGATGAACCAGAGATCAAATTGCCAACATCTGCTGGATCATCAAAACAGCAAGAGAGTTCCAGGAAAACATCTGCTTCTGTTTTATTGACTATGCCAAAGACTTTGACTGTGTGGATCACAGCAAACTGTGAAAAATTCTGAAAGAGATGGGAATACCTGCCTGCATCCTAAGAAATCTATATGCAGGTCAGGAAGCAACAGTTAGGACTGAACATGGAACATCAGACTGGTTCCAAATAGGAAAAGGAGTATGTCAAGGCTGTATATTGTCACCCTGCTTATTTAACTTCTATGCAGAGTACGTCATGAGAAACGCTGGCTGGAAGAAGCACAAGCTGGAATCAAGATTTCTGGGAGAAATATCAATCACCTCAGGTATGCAGATGACACCACCCTTATGGCAGAAAGCAAAGAAGAGCTAAACAGCCTCTTGATGAAAATGAAATAGGAGAGTGAAAAGGTGGCTTAAAACTCAACATTCAAAAAAGTAAGATCATGGCATCTGGTCCTATCAGTTCATGACAAATAGTTGGGGAAACAATGGAACCAGTGAGAGACTTTATTTTCTTGGGCTTCAAAATCACTGCAGAAGGTGACTGCAGCCATGAATTTAAAAGACGTTTACTTCTTGGGAGAAAAGCTATGATAGCATAGCAACCTAGATAGCATATTAAAAAGCAGAGACATTACTTTGCCAACAAAGGTCCGTCTAATCAAAGGTATGGTTTTTCCAATAGTCATGTATGGATGTGAGAGTTGGACTATAAAAAAAGCTGAGTGCCGAAGAATTGATACTTTTGAACTGGTATTGGAGAAAACTCGTGTGAGTCCCTTGGACTGCAAGGATATCCAGCTAGTCCATCCTAAAGGAAATTAGTCCTGAATATTCATTGGAAGGACTGATGCTGAAGCTGAAAGTCCAGTGCTTTGGCCAACTGATGGGAAGAACTGACTGGCTAGAAAGGACCCTGATGCTGGGAAAGATTGAAGGCAGAAGGAGAAGGGGATGACATAGAGATGGTTGGATGGCATCACTGACTCAAAGAACATGAGTTTGAGCAAGCTCCAGGAGTTGGTGATGGACAGGTAAGCCTGGCACACTGCAGTCCATGGGGTCACAAAGAGTCGAACACGACTGAGGGAATGATCTGATACTGAACATTTTAAAGGTTTTTTTTTGATGTGGACAGTTTTTAAAGTCTTTTTTGAATTTGTTACAATATTGCTTCTGTTTTATGTTTTGAGTTATTTTGCATGCAAGCCATGTGGGATTTTAGCTCATCCTCCCAGGGATTGACCCCATATCCCCTGTGCTGGAAGGTGAAGTCTTAATCACTGTGCCCCCTTGGAAGTCCCAAACAATTAACATTGTAAAGAGTATTTTGGAGAAAATGGAAGAATGTTATAGAAATGAAGAAAAAAGAGTGAATGTGGCAAACATAACCTGAAAAGTCAGGAAAGTTGAGACCTGGGGCGTGAGCCAGGACTCAGGAAGCTGGGAAAGAGGGCAAGAATGCCAGGTGGCAGGGACCACACATGGCACAAGCCCATCACTGGAAAGTGGAGAACATGCTCAGATGATGGAAGGTGGTGTAACTTGTGGCTAAGTAGTGCTCTCAAAGGATGACCCATGAGTGACTTTGCAGAACCACATGAATACTCCTAAAATTACTAATGCTTGATCTTCAGCTCTAATTAATGACTGAATCATGCTCCATGGCCGATTGATTGGAGAAATGGCTATTTTTCACCATTTCCTGGGTCTATGACCTTTGCAGTGTGACTTGGCAGCATTACCATTAAACAGTGGGGTCTCTGTCTCCACTCTTTGATAGGCCTAGTGACCCATTTTGGTCAACAGAATGAGGTGGAGGTGTTTTCAAACTTATCCTGAGCCCAAGACTCCAGAAGAGTCTTCTGGAACCCTGCCATCACCCTACAAATGAGAGAAGGTGAGTCTGCAAGAGAACAAGAGATCCTGTGGAGAAGAGCTCAGTTGTCCCTCTGGGGCCATTCTAGACCAGCCTGTAGTAAGCCAGCTCCTTAACACATAAGCAAGCCCAGCCAAGATTTGCAGAGCTGCTTACCTGACCCACCTGGTGACAGATGTATAAGTTCAGAGGAGATAAGTGGCTTCAAGTAATCATCATTTGAAAAATAGTAACTGATTATGTATTAAGCCACTGGACCTGGGGCAATTTGTTATACAGCAAACCTAACTGATATAGGAACCAAAAATATGGACAAAGGCTTTTGAGAGTGAAATAGACAAAAGTGACACCCTGTAGGATTTTGTAGGGCATAACGATATGGTACTTTATCTTAAGGGTGATGTGAAGCTATAGAAAAATGCTGAACATGGGCAGGACCCAATTAACATTGTGTTATACAAACATGAACTTGGCTACTCTGTGGAGAATGAAGCAGGGGAAGGGGTTTAGGATGGATCAAAGCAGACAATTTAACTTGTAGAAGTTTTTTCCTTTTTTCTTTTAAATATATACACTGAGATCTATGCTCTCTGCACTAAGTAATAGGATGACAAGGAACTCTATTTGGTTCCAAGTCTAGAGGGAGAGATTTATTATGCAATTTGATGAGTACGGGGGTAGGGCTACACTCAGGGGGTCATGGTAGCATGAAGAAGTAGCACCTAGCCCAGCCGGGAGGGAAATGAAGGGTTCAGTCAAATTAGCTGAGGATGCCAGGAATATGGGGACACTGTTGTTTCCCAGAAAGACAAAAGAGCCTAAGCAGAAGTTGGTATGACCAATATATAAAGATAAGGAGGGAAGCAGAAGGAGGTGATAAGATGGGAATGCAGGGGGCAGTCATAGACTCTTCCTTGTTACCTATCGAGGTTACAGATGGGGGCAAAAATCCAACTGAAGCTAAGTGATAGGGGTTTCGGAGTCCTGAGATGTGTGTTGACCAGTGGTCAGAAGAAGATTGGTTGAGAAGGGCAGGGCCCCGCTCTGGGATCCTTTAGGATAAGGTGTCACACGGCCAGCCTACCCGACACAGCCGAGGCAGAGCTGCTCATTACCTAGGAGGCTGGTGGGCAAGACAAAGAAGTCACCACTAGCCAGACAGCTTCCGACTGTCTTCTGGAAGCTGGCAGGCAGCGGAGGCTGGAAGGGAACATCTTTTGCTGAGGTTTCTCCCCTCCTCCCTGGAGTGCTGGCATCCTGTGCTCCCAGCCTCCAGCTGTCTGTCTAGACAGAGCCCAGATTGGACCCATGAGGTACCGAACACTGTGATCCAGGCCCCACATTCCTGGCCAAAAGGAGGATGAGCACTGAGGACAGAATCCAGGCTAGAGGGGCTTGGGGGTCTCCTTTCCCTGGGAGCACTCTGGTGCTTCCCACCCGCCATGGAGGTTTCTGCCAACTGTGTTGTCGTGTCTCCAAACCCACCTGGGTTCTCAGGCGTCCTCCCTCTCCTGCTCTTGCCGCCCATGTCTCAGACACCAGGACAAACTATTTCATCACGGAGTCACAGGTCCCTGGGAAAGTCTCAAAGCTTCTATTAAAAAAAAAGAAAATAGTCACTTAGTCATGTCCAACCCTTTGCAACCCTGTAGACTATATGTAGCCCACCAGCTCCTCTGTTAATGGGATTTTCCAGGCAAGAATACTGGAGTGGACAGCCATTTCTTTCTCCAGAGGACATTCCTGACCTAAAGATTGAACCTGGGTCTCCTGTACTACAGGCAGATTCTTTACCATCTGAGCCCCTAGGGAAGCCCTGAAGCTTCTATCAGTAGCAATACTTTTCAAAGATTGAATGCTTACATGGACAAGAGTGGGACCCTCATGTTATCCTCTTATTAGTCTATCTACATCACACAGCAACTCTGTGAAGGACATTATAACTCTATTTTAGAGTGTTCATTAGGAAAGCAAGGCTTTAAGAAGTGAAGTAAGTCATCCAGGATCGCATAGCTACAGTTTTGGTGAAGTCAGGATTAGTACTACTTACCTTGATGGCGGGGCTGGGGGTGGCGGGGGGTGTGTGTGCACATTTTGTTTATTAAACTACCTTGCTTCTGCTGTCCAACCTCAGCAGTTGCAGATGAGGACAAAAGGACCAGTTGCTGAGATGCTGGCTGAGTCTAGATCTCAGTCTAGGCTCTGGATGTCTATTTCCTTCTCCCTTGGGGTGCCCATGTGTTTTCCTTGGTGCATTTCCCAGGGCACCACTCCAGGTACTTCTAATGAAGCCTGGACCACACGAAGTGCACTGGAGATTCCAGACAGGGTCTGCAGTCCACCGGGTCTGATGTTCTTAGCAGAGAGAGCTGGTGCACAGGCAGGCAGGGGGCTCTGATGGAGAGTGGCGTGAGGTATACACTGCCACACGGAAACCCTTCATCCAGCATTCACAAGACTTGGGCAGTTAGGACAGCAGGGTTTAATGTGATCACCTGAGCCTGGCCTTTTTCTTTCTTTCCCACCTGCTACTCAAGTGATCTCTAGCTTAAGGGCTCAGAGACAAAAAGTTTGAAGGAAACTGACACCTCACCCCACTCCAAACACATACACAGTTCCTGATTTCTTGAGTCAGTAGCAAAGAGACTTCTTTTTCCCCCTCCATGACAGAATAAATGGAGGCAAAGAGGCAGTTCCTAGTTCTTCCTAGATAGGGAGAGTTTCTTTCCTTTTTCTATAACTCTTGACCCTGCATCTTGCCCTGGAAGTACTTGACTCACTTAAATGAGCTCACCTCTGTCACCTTCATCTTGTCCATGTCACTGGAGTTCTATGGAGTGAGAACTAGACCCTCTAGAAGACCCTTCTGTCTATTCTTCTGAGCACCTGCTACCCAAGGGCTCACCTGCCAGAGATCATAGACTCAAGGTGGGATCTGGGACATAATATGTTGGGCCAATGATCAATGAACATGAGGCCTTTCTTTAAACATCACTGTGACTTTTAAGAGCTGACAATAGAGTGTTAAACCCAGCTCAGCACTCATCTGAAGTTGGACACTCATGGAGCTGGCCCTAGGTGGAGCTGCCGACATGGAGCAGAGATGGAGAAGAGAGGAAAGGTAGGGCTGAAAGGACTTTACCTGAATATTACCATCTCCGTGCACAGAGCAGGGTGGTGACTCTTACCTTGCCAGTTGGGCATTAACTATCAGTAATATGCAGAGACGTGTTAGATGCCAGTTAGGAGAAGTTCCTTTTCCTAAGAAAGAATATGATTCAAATCCCTGAGTCTGTAGAGGAGGAACATGAGGCCCTGAGAAGAAAAAATGGATTATCTCCATTTATCCAGAAAACTCATTTGCAGTGGAGTGGGGGTGGGGAGACCAGGTCTCCTGCTTCTCAGTCTGGTGGCCTTTTCCTTAAACCCCGGACCATCTCTTACTTCTTCAGCTGCCTTGGATGTTTCCTGCTTGACTGATGAGGTACGGCCTTGGTGCTCATCTACAGATGGCTTGGAGGCTGAGTCAACCATCTGTAAGTTTGGCCTCCACTTCCTGCCCAGCTGCTGGTCCCATGACTGGACTGCATTGAATGTTAGCCTTCATCACAGGATGCTTGAGGAGACAGTGCATCTTTCTCAGATGACTTCTCATGTGGTTTGTGATGAAGTGGCTTTCTCTGTGCACAGTCACTTTGTGGTCACCAGATGGCTGCTTTGGGCATGGACAAGCACTGGACCTGGTAGTAGTATTATTCAAAGGCTACACTGCAGACCAAGGTAGGGTCCGCTGGACCCCTTTCCATTGAAATACCACTGATCATGGCTATGTCAGTGCTTACTAAAGCAATGATGCAGCAAAACACCCCCAGGTATACAGTTTGGGGGATGATAAACCCCTGTCATATTAGACATCATCATTCAGATGCCAGAGGAAGGGCAAGGCTAGTATGATTTTATTGTAATATTTCAGAAGAGAACACTGGCTTAGAATGACCTTACTACCTGCCAAGTCACATTTGTATATGTGGTAGGCATGCTGGCTTCTGAGAAAGGAGGGTAATCTTAGCTCCTCCTAATGGTTCCAATGGACTGTAATCTTGAGAGCAGTTATTACATCTGATTTAACTCTGTGGCCTGCACAAAACAATCGTTAATTACTATTGAACGAACAAATGCATGAGTGAATCAATGACTCAATGAACAAATGAATGAGAAGAGAAAAAAAAAAGCCTCACTTATCAGTTAGAACTCCTTGGTTGTAAGCATCAGAAACCTACTCCAGCTGAGGTAAGTGAAAAGAGTGTTTATTGGAAGGTTGGGGTGGAGCTCATAGGATGGAAGGGAAAATAAAAATCAGACTGGAAAGGCAGAAACTGGCCTCAGAACAGGACCTGCTGGACAGGCTTGCCCCTGTGGCTACCATGGCTGGAACACATGAACCTCATGTGTTGTCTTGTCTTTGGGGTTCTCTCTCTCTTTTGGTTCTAGCATGGGCTTATCTCCTGGCTGCGCCAGATCTCTGATTTTATCCAGTTACGAAGAAAAACTTCCCAAGTAAAAGCCAGGTCTAACTGCCAAAAATGTGCAACAGATATCCGCTAGTTAGCATCTTTAGAAACTTTTTCATGGGCATAGTCATGACTTGTTTTTGCTGCTAAGAGCTTTCATCAGTCAATGAACCCAGTGTAAATTTTCAAAATAGGGCTAATACTATAGGAATTAGTATATCCTCTTCAAACCCTTACTTCTATGAGTAAAGATGCTTTCAGTAACTCCCTTCTAAGTACCAGGTCAGCTTCAACACCTGGTATTAGTGGCTAATTTTTGCAAGTACTACTCATGAGTTAAGTTTAGGTGTTTTTATATTCTTGCATCTGTCTTATCTGGATTAGGATAATATTTGTGAATTACTAGATTTATTATCTAGTGTTCTATAAATGGAAATCAATATTTTTTTAATATTCCCACTAAAAAGCAGAGGACTTCATTTCCTGTATCAATTTAGAATAAAACAATTATAAACAGTGAGTTCTACAAAGTCTGTTTAGCATAATCCTTAGCTCCCCATTCAGGCTCCTGGAGACTCCATTTCTGCTTCCTGGTGTCTGCCTCCTACTTTTATTCTTCACTGGTCTCCTGGCTAGTATCTTGCCAGAGAGTAATTTAGATGCAATACCTTTTTTGGATATATCTCAGGACAAAACTTCACTGACAAGATATAAAAAGCACAGGAATTAGTAATGCCATCGTTCATCACTCAGAAGGAAACATGTATAAGGCCATAAAAGAGCTCAAGAATTTTCCTTTCATTTCTCAAATGACTTTGTTGAGATGTTTATATACTTCCCAAATCCTAAAACTCATATTTTGCTAAGAAATAAATTCTCACCTAAAAATACCATGAGAAAGAATTACTGTCTTTCTCATGCAGGTGAAATTCCAGCGTGCTTCTATTTTTGTGAGTCTGTTTAGACAAATTTATGAAGGTCTTGATGGTGGGTCCAAGCTCTGGCCCTGGCTTGTGATGGGATCACCACACATTTAACTCTGTCTTAGTTTCTACATTTATAAATGGTGAACCACAATACCTATCTTGCTTTTCTGTCTTTACTTTTTGTTACTATTTTAAAAACTGTGGTAAAATTTANACGATGGAAGGGAAAATAAAAATCAGACTGGAAAGGCAGAAACTGGCCTCAGAACAGGACCTGCTGGACAGGCTTGCCCCTGTGGCTACCATGGCTGGAACACATGAACCTCATGTCTTGTCTTGTCTTTGGGGTTCTCTCTCTCTTTTGGTTCTAGCATGGGCTTATCTCCTGGCTGCACCAGATCTCTGATTTTATCCAGTTACGAAGAAAAACTTCCCAAGTAAAAGCCAGGTCTAACTGCCAAAAATGTGCAACAGATATCCGCTAGTTAGCATCTTTAGAAACTTTTTCATGGGCATAGTCATGACTTGTTTTTGCTGCTAAGAGCTTTCATCAGTCAATGAACCCAGTGTAAATTTTCAAAATAGGGCTAATACTACAGGAATTAGTATATCCTCTTCAAACCCTTACTTCTATGAGTAAAGATGCTTTCAGTAACTCCCTTCTAAGTACCAGGTCAGCTTCAACACCTGGTATTAGTGGCTAATTTTTGCAAGTACTACTCATGAGTTAAGTTTAGGTGTTTTTATATTCTTGCATCTGTCTTATCTGGATTAGGATAATATTTGTGAATTACTAGATTTATTATCTAGTGTTCTATAAATGGAAATCAATATTTTTTTAATATTCCCACTAAAAAGCAGAGGACTTCATTTCCTGTATCAATTTAGAATAAAACAATTATAAACAGTGAGTTCTACAAAGTCTGTTTAGCATAATCCTTAGCTCCCCATTCAGGCTCCTGGAGACTCCATTTCTGCTTCCTGGTGTCTGCCTCCTACTTTTATTCTTCACTGGTCTCCTGGCTAGTATCTTGCCAGAGAGTAATTTAGATGCAATACCTTTTTTGGATATATCTCAGGACAAAACTTCACTGACAAGATATAAAAAGCACAGGAATTAGTAACGCCATCGTTCATCACTCAGAAGGAAACATGTATAAGGCCATAAAAGAGCTCAAGAATTTTCCTTTCATTTCTCAAATGACTTTGTTGAGATGTTTATATACTTCCCAAATCCTAAAACTCATATTTTGCTAAGAAATAAATTCTCACCTAAAAATACCATGAGAAAGAATTACTGTCTTTCTCATGCAGGTGAAATTCCAGCGTGCTTCTATTTTTGTGAGTCTGTTTAGACACATTTATGAAGGTCTTGATGGTGGGTCCAAGCTCTGGCCCTGGCTTGTGATGGGATCACCACACATTTAACTCTGTCTTAGTTTCTACATTTATAAATGGTGAACCACAATACCTATCTTGCTTTTCTGTCTTTACTTTTTGTTACTATTTTAAAAACTGTGGTAAAATTTACCGCCCTAGCCATTTAGTATGTACAGTTGGGTGCCATTAAATACATTCACACTGGTGTGCAGCCACCAGCACCATCCATCTCCAGAACTTTTTTCATCTGGCAGAACTGCAGCTCTGCACCCATTAAACCATAAATCTCCATCCCTTCTCTCCCAATTCCCTGGCAACTACCTTCTACTTTCTGTCTCTGTACCTCTAGTAAGTGGAATTACACAGTGTTTGTCTTTTGTGACTCAATTATTTAATTGAGCATAACATCTCAAGATTCGTCCTTGTTGTAGCATGTGCTAGAATTTCCTTTCTTCTTAAGGCCAACTAATACTCTGTTGCAGCCATGAAATTAAAAGACGCTTACTTCTTGGAAGAAAAGTTATGGTTAACCTAGATAGCATATTCAAAAGCAGACACATTACTTTGCTGACTAAGGTCCGTCTAGTCAAGGGTCTGCTTTTTCCTGTGGTGATGTATGAATGTGAGAGTTGGACTGTGAAGGGCTGAGCACTGAAGAATTGATGCTTTTGACCTATGGTGTTGGAGAAGACTCTTGAGAGTCCCTTGGACTGCAAGGAGATCCAACCAGTCCATTCTGAAGGAGATCAACCCTGGGATTTCTTTGGAAGGAATGATGCTAAAGCTGAAACTCCAGTAATTTGGCCACTTCATGCGAGGAGTTGACTCATTGGAAAAGACCCTGATGCTGGGAGGGATTGGGGGCAGAAGGAGAAGGGGACGACCGAGGATGAGATGGCTGGATGGCATCACTGACTCGATGAATGCGAGTCTGAGTGAACTCTGGGAGTTGGTGATGGACAGGGAGGCCTGGCGTGCTGCGATTCATGGGGTTGCAAAGAGTCAGACACGACTGAGCGATTGAACTGAACTGAACTGAATACTCTATTTGGATGTATACATTCACATTATTTTATATTTAATTATTTTTTTATTGCAGTATACTTGCTTTGCTTTACAACGTTGTGTTAGCTTCTAGTGCATAGCAAAATGCATCAGCCGTATGTATACATATATTCCCTCCCTTTTAAATTTCCCTCCCATTTAGAACACCACAGAGGATTAAGTAGAGTTCCCTGTGCTCAACTATATGTTCCCATCAGTTGTCTATTTTATACACAGTATCAATAGTGTAATGTGTCAGTCCCAATATTCCAATTCCTCCCACCTACCCCTTCCCTCCATTTACATTTTAAGTAAGTAAATTTAGTCATCCATGTTGTTACTTGTTTTCTGGGTTTTATAGCTTTTCCTCTATAATTTCCACAATTGCTGCATTCCTTTATGTTTGGTGAATTTCTTGTAGTGACACAATTTGATTCCCTTCTCAGTTTTTTTGTTTTGTTTTGTTTATATTCTATACTTTCTTTGCAGTTACTATGGGGATTATATATAACCTATTAAAGTTACAACATGCTGTTTTAAATTGATGCCAACTTTAGTTGCACACAAAAGCTCTAGTTCTTTATAGCCACACCCCCTTTCTGTTATTGAGGTCACAGTTACATTTTTATATATTATGTTGCCATGAACATAGATTTATAATTACTTTTTAAGCTTCTGTCTTTCAAATTCTGTAAAAGCACAGAAGTGGAGGGACAAACTTAAAGGACAAAAACACTGTTTTTATTTTTGCTCATGTATCTACCTTTACCAGAGAGCTTTCCTATATTTTTACGTTTTTTTTGAAAATTAATATTAAGTAAAATTAAGTATGTAGTTAATATCAAGTACATAGAAAGTATCTAACAAAAGTGGTAACTTTTCAGTAAATACCTTTGTCTGACTGATGTCAATTGAATGAATGATTGGATTTCTTTCTGCAAAGTGAGGCTTATGAGAGGCACAATAGATACAGTGAGTGGGATGTCTTTAACCATCTGATATAAATGTGGGGCAAATAGAAATCAAAGTCAGTCACAGAATGGGTAGGTCAGGGATATACCTTGACTTTTCCCCCAGAAAGTTCTATGGCCTTGGATGTTAGGTTTTAGCTTATCACATCAGTAAGGTCACTGGGGTTAAGCTTTAATTTTAGAAGATGTGACTTTAAATAGTTGTCCTTTTCCTTTCACTGTTTCAGGAAGTCTTGCTCTGAGTCAATGCCAAATGGGTTGGGTTTTCATCTTGAATTTTCCCGTAAAAGGTGGTGGAGGAGATGATTCATAAACCCCGTCCTGACCTTATTTATCTCATGCTCTAGCTGCAGCAGGTAAGCTGTTGGACTTTGAAGCAGGGATTGTTACAGAGAAGCAAGTGTGGAAAGGAAAAAAATGTACACACAAAAGGGTTCAGGCAAAGGCAAATTTCAAATTGCTCATGAACCTGTGTGGGCTGTATAAACAGACGAGATGAGAAATGAGGATATGCATTTAAAACAATCAGAGGGTATAACTTTATTATTAAGGGTAATTGTGCACACCGTCTTTGGTGAAACCAGGGAAAGGTGTGATTGCACTTGCTTGATTCATCTACTGCTGGATTTACAAACACTGTAGGGGGCGAATGGAGAAAATACTAGCCAGCTACATAGAAAACAATGAGTTTTATAGTCATAGATTTTGTGCTTTTCTTGAGGAAATCTTTCTGTTCTTTTGTTCAATTGCTTATTGCGACATTAAATAGGAAAGAAAAATGGAGCTAATGTCGGAGACCTGAGTTCTAACCCTAGCTCGCACACTCAGTACACAGTCCTAGGAAAACAGGTTCATTTCCAGGCCCAGTGTCTTCATCTGTATAGAGAGGTTGAGTTTTGGTATTAAAAAAAATAATAAATGAGGTATTATATTTATAAATACCCGAGATAGTGCCATATAATGTTGTTATTTTTTAATGGTTTACTTTTCTTATTTTTATATAATTATTTTATATTTTATCATATAAAACATTTTGTTGTTTTTCAGTTGCTAAATCATGTTGACTTTTTGCAACCCCATGGACTGCAACATGCCAAGCTTCCTTATCCTTCACAATCTCCTGGAGTTTGCTCAAACCCATGTCCATTGATACACAAGTGTTTAAGACATGTAGCTATTGCATAAATACTGAGTTTTTCTTCCCAAGTCACTTCCTCCCCTTTAAAGATACATATTACTAATCTTTTGTCTAATTATAAAATTTCCACCCGTGTTCTGGAACAATCTTCAATCCAGAAAAAGAAAAGGCCATCCATGAATCTCTCTGATTCTGTGAGAGACAGTCACATACCTTGTATTTTATAAAAAATGTATTTTTTTAATTCTAAGAGAAATTTCTATTTTATAAATGTTTATATACATTTGGAAAGAGGGTTGACTTTAATCCACTTTTCTGCATACAGTGCTAAGATTAGGTTGTCGGTTATATAAAAGTATTTGATTATTGTATTGAGATTATGGCATATTATGACAATCCGCGAATAGCTTAGGAAGATAAAGCAATTATCATTGCTTTTTTCCCTTCTTCAATAATCGCTTAAAACTGATGATTACAATAATTGACAAGTCTAAATGTATGAAATGACACAAGCTCAATGCAACTTCATAAAATATGTAGGTCGTGATTACTCTTTTATTAAGATACTGGAGCCTGTATATGACTTCTGTACAAATATCCATGATCCCTCTGCTGAAAATAAGAGGTTTTTAAAATCCATTGGAATTCATCTGATCCATTAGTATTTGATTTTAAGAGTTTAGAATGACAAGATAATTTCAGTCTCTACTCCTTTTGATTGTATTTGGACTCCTTCAATTAGACTCAAAAATATCTTCATTTTTCTTTATCACATGACTTCTGCCTCACAATTTACTGAGGAAAAGAGGCTCTATGAAAGCAATGGTGTCAGAAAGAAGTTGAATGCAATTGCATGGTAAGACCGCAATGCAAAAAGCAGCTGAACTCACTCCGCAAGTAATCAGAACTAGAAGACGTGACCTGCAAATTCTACCAGTTTTCTTTCACTAATGTATCAACTGTTTTAGTCACTGATTTCACACAGCCCTGAGTATTTCCTGGAGCTAAAACCACTAACATGCCACTAAAGATGGAAAGGATAAGGATAGGAGGAGAGACGGAATGAGGGAAGAAGCACTAAGCAAAATTTAAACTAGTGGTCTTATTTTAGGCAGAAACAAGATTTACTCAGTCATTGACAATATTATCTCCATTTAGGGTTCTCATACTTTGACAGTGGGCTTTATCTTAATCTTCATTATAAGCCTGTGATTGAGGAATCATTTATACAGAACAAGAAACCAAGGCTCAGAAGAGAAAAAGTGAGGGGAAAAAGCCTTTGCATAAAATCAGTCAAGCAGAACCTGGACTTAAACCCAGGCTTTTGGGTTCAACGTTCTAGCCAAGTTACCTATTTGTATAACGCAACTTCAGCCATGTGCTGGGGTCTATGGAAACTTGGGATGGAAAAATCACAAAGACTCTCAAAGACTTTACAGCAGGATGTAAAGATAAATGCAGAATGTTTAACCTAGAGACCTAAGTTTCTGTTTGACTCCGAACGGATGCTTGATGCTCCAGGAGGAAAGGAAATTCTGCACCTGACATGGTGCCGTGTGTTCTGGTGGTGCTGCTGTGAAGCAAGTCAGGGCCATTTCTCAGACTCAGAATTTGAAACCCAGAAATTTTACCCAAGTTGCTCCTGATTGTCTCAGACTAACCAAGTGGACAGATGCGGCCCAAACATGGCAACATCCAAACCATCACTGCACAAGCCACGCGATATCTCACCTCTTTGGGCTCTGAGTCCCTCACCCTGGATTAGATTTCAAACTTGATTGTTACACAAGGCCAAATATCACACACTCATATGCATGTATGAAAATAAATGAAATGTTAAATATTAACAAACTGATCCTGAATCCAATCCTTTTCCTCTGTGCCCTTAGGTCTCATCATTTGTAAAATGGCCATCATCATGCTGACTCCACAGCATTTGGTGCTCAGGATGAATTCAATGTTACGTGCCTAGCACACATCTGGAAAACAGTGAAACTCATTAGCGTTTCTTTCCTTCCTTTCTGAAACCTGTACACATGGGGCTGCACTTCTGTTACCAGAATCACCTTGACCTAAGACCAGCATGCTCTAGAAAGACTGAACTGCATCACAGCAGAATGGACTTGAGGTCATTGCACGGCAGCTTCATGCTGCTCTAGGCGTATTAATACAATCCTTCAATAGTTGGGCTATTCATAAAACTATAGTGATAATAAGAGTGTGCACCATTTCAGCAGCATTTGAGAATCATGGTAATAGTGTCAGGGAGGACAGATGCTATTATTATTTCATTTTATAGATGGTCAAGACTCGAGGAACATAGACCAGCATCCTCGGATTCCAAGTCCACCATCCCTGCCAGTTTACAACACAGAAGAGACATAGGACCATTAAGAAAAACCAAGAGAGCCAGATTTTAACCTTTGAGAGGATGATAAAGGAAAGGTTTTGTTACAGGGCAGATGTCCCCGCCAAACACGACAGAATGCTATTATTTTATCTCCAAAGCTGTGGAAGCTTCCCAGACAGCAAAGAGAAGCTGCTATTGCCTGGGAACAGATGTCTGCCTGGCCTCTGCCTTCTGGGGACAGAAATGTGTATCGAGGTCAGGGAGAGGACCCATTGTCAGCAGGAAGAACCATCGTTATTTCTGTTCAGAACGAAGTGAAAATGACACCTGTCAAGGCCATTAGTCTTTCAGATGTGGTTTGAATGAACAACATGTAATAAGGATGGGTTGACAACACTTCACTGAAAATAAGAAATCCCAAGTTACAGAATATAGGGTTTTAGAGCTTTGTGGGACCTCAGAATCCCAGGATAGGACTTGTAACTAAAAGAAAAATTGCAGCTTTGAGTTCATGTTGTGCCCTTTCATCCCCAAACCTCAGTTTCTGCAACTGTAAATAGATCTGTTATAAAGATGGATGCGCCCACGCATATAAAAGCACATTGAGAAATAGGAAGTGCTTAGCAAATATGGGATAGTTTTTAAGTTTTTATTTCTTTGATGGAAAAATAAATGATCAAGACTTATCCAGCTGTTATTATGAAAGAGATAGACAGGAACTCAGTATTCTAGAGTTTGCTACTCATTCCAAGACACAATATTGCCACAACAATTTAACCACCACTGCCTGAGGTCCTGGAATGGGTGCTGGGATGAACAGAAAAATCAGGAAAGCTGATGCCTCTTCTCACTGCTGAAAGAGCTGAGCTGGGACAGCTATCTCTATCTCTCACTCAGCTCCTGATACTTACCTGTAACTTATTACCTGTGACATCTAGCTATCAGAGAGTCTGGCCTGAGTAGAAGTGCTATCAATGTAGAATGAGTGGTTCCTATACTCCAAAAGCTCCTACTCTAGTTAAAGACCAAATTCAAATAGGTGCTGTCGTAGAGAAAACTGTGCCTTAGAGAACCACAGAGAGAAAATGCACCCTGATCTGCAAAAAAAAAAAAAAAGGCAGTGTTAATTGCACTGGGTGTAAAACACAGGAGTAGTGAAGGTGCTTATTAGAAGTTTAACAAAGGATCATGTAGCATGGAATGGGAATGTCTCCTTTCGGGGACGGGACAGACTGGGCTGTGCTCACAGCTATGTCTGGTGGACACCAGGGCAGGGGCTGAACACAGCCTTGAGATAAGCAAAGGGCACTGCTGGAAGGAGAGGCACTTCCCAGCCTCATTTCTGTGCCACTCACCACTCCTTTGACTTCCTGGAACACACTAGTGGTTTACTCCACCACTCCTCGCTGTGTGTTACTTTTTCTATGTGGAATGACATTTCTCATCAAACACCCACCCTTCCCCAGCACATACCACACTCACTCAAATTCATCCTTGAAACCGTACACACATGTTCCCTGCTTGGAGATATTGCTTCTTTGGCCCGAATATGTGTCTGCTGCTGCTGCTAAGTTGCTTCACTTGTGTCCAACACTGTGCAACCCCATAGATGGCAGCCCACCAGGCTCCGCTGTCCCTGGGATTCTCCAGGCAAGAACACTGGAGCAGGTTGCCATTTCCTTCTCCAATGCTTGAAAGTGAAAAGTGAAAGTGAAGTCGCTCAGTCGTGTCCGACTCTTAGCGAACCCATGGACTGCAGCCCACCAGGCTCTTCCGTCCATGGGATTTTCCAGGCAGGAGTACTAGAGTAGGGTGCCATTGCCTTCTCCAGAATATGTGTCTACTGCTATATATATCCTGCAGAATCAAAACTGTTTATTCAGATACTGGCTTTCCTCGATTCACCATGAACCCGGGACAATTCAGTTTACTCCAGTACCGAGCGTGATAGCCCAGGGCCTAAAGCAGAATTGGTCCATAGTTGTTGATTAGAAGAATGCAAAACAGAACTGATGGCTTGCTGCTTGAACCCTCACCTGCTGGTGATGGATGCATCAGGTGGGCTGCAATGGACAAGCAGCCCAGGCTTAGTTATGAGGCCTTTATACAGGCTCTGAGTACAACCTAAAGATTTTAACTTAATTTTATCTAAATGAATAGTCCTGCCTCTTGTTCTCCAGTTCAATAAATAGAACAATCTTTTTTTTATATAGGCAACTTAGAAGGGGATTTAGTGGTTACAGCTTTGGTGATTTCCCACCTGTTAATGGATAAACAACAGCAGTCCTAGTTTGTCCAGGGCTGTGGGCACTGAAGAGTAATTCTCAGGTTGCAGCTTCTGGCAGTGTATTTACTCAGCTGCTAGTGGACCCAGCAGCTGGAAACGGGCTCCCCGGCCAGCTATAAGAAAACTACCAGGGACTCATTTATTTACTATTAAACTGTAACCACTTGGCAGGGCATCTGGTCCCACTTTCCTAGTTATGGTTGGGTGCTCATGAGACATGGTGGTTAAGTGAGCAGCTGGAATATTTAAGATGTCAAATAAGAAAATCAGAAGTTTGAAAATCTCAGCACAGTTTTTTTTCAGGGGGTTGGGTGTAGGAAGGGACGTTAGGTAGAATTAGAACACATCTGGAATATCTAAGATTCTCTAACTTGGACTTACCTGGAATTCCTATCACAGCTGTGTTTGCTTTTATAGAATATGATTTCTTGATTCAGGGATGACAATAGGGAATCACAAGGGATTTTGTGGGTGACCAATGTATATACAAATACCATATTTGAGTGAACAGAGAGGTTACCTAGTACAGTGGGGGAAAAGGACTGATACAGGGTTTGACAAGTGTAGGTTTTCATCTTGATCTTTTCATTTAGTGCCATGACCTTGGGAAAGGTTTCTGAAATTCCATGCAGCTTAGTTTGATTATCTGTAAATTGGAGAGATAGAATCCACATCAGGGAGTGGTAAGGATAGGTCTGAGGCTAAGTAGCATCTTGTCTGACCTGGGGTCATTGACTAGGGAGACACAGGTAAACACGGCTGGAGTGGATTGATTCTGCCAGGAACCACAATAACTGAAATACTTAAAAAAAAATCTCATCACACCTATATATCTGGTTAAAAGTTAATGTGTTTCCTGGACAGTTTAGCTGAATATACAGATTATTTCCCCTTTTTCTTGACTATTCATTTTTGTAGTTCGGGCACATGATGTCCAACAATGTACAAGCAGGGTGCACCAGGAAGACTGCCCTGGAAAGAAAAACCGACCAGTGGGAGAGTGCATTAAAAGGCGAGAGGTGGTGGTGGCAAAAACAGGGAAAATGGCAGTGAGATGGAGAAAATTTTGATCAATAGCAATAGCAACCTTACTCTTTACAAAATATTTTCTAGGTACTGGGAACTGTGTTGGGCTTTCCAGGTGGCACTAGTGTTAAAGAACCCCCCTGCCAATGTAGGAGACTTAAGAGACCTGGGTTTGATCCCTGGGTCAGGAAAATCCCCTGGAGGAGGAAATGGAAACCCACTCAGGTGTTCTTGACTGGAGAATCCCATGGACAAAGGAGCCTGGCAGGCTGTAGTCCTTGGGATCACACAGAGTGGGAAAAACAGGGGAAATGACAGTGAGATGAAGACAATTCTGATCAATATCAACAGCAAATTTACTCTTTAGAAAATATTTCCTATGTACTGGGAACTGTGTTAAGTGCTTTTCATATGTACTTTAATTTGACCTTTAGAAGAAGTCCCTACTGAAGAAATGACCCTCCTTTATCAGATAAGGAATTTGAAATTTAAATTTCTTTTCTGATTATGCACAGGTGAAAACATCAGAGCTGAGATATGAACTCAGGTATGTCTGCCTCCAAAGTCCTAGGTCTTTAAATAGAAGTCTGTGCTTGACCTGATATATTTAGAACTTGAGCAAGACAAAGAATTACAGAGGCTGTGAGATGCAGTTGATAAGCCAGTCTGTATCTACTTACACCTGTTACTCCTGGTCCTTGATTTTCTGTGGGTACATCAGCCCTAGTGAAGGCTTAGGTCTGTCCTGTTTTTTTTTTTTTCTTTCGCCCATGTCCTGTGGGATCTCCGTTCCCTAACCAGGCTAAGTGCCCTCTACAGTGGAAGTGAGGCATCTTAGTCACCAGGCAGGTCTCATCTAGGAAGGGCTTATAAGCAGGTTAACAGGGACACTGAGCCTGCAGAGACTAGAATCTGAATGGGTCCCCAGCAGTGGAATAGCATCTCCTGGGGAATGGAGGAAAGGTTCCTATCCAATAAGACTCATAGGCAGTCTCAGGAAGGGTGAGGGGAGAGCCAGGACATTCCAGAAACCAGGGACATGGGTTTCAGGGAGGCGTACACAGAAAAGATGAGGAGTGAAAGCAGTCGTTAGAAGGTCTTGGTGAATAGCAAAGACTGGTAGAGCTAGATGTCACATTTCAATGTGCTGAAAAGTGAAGGGAAAATTAGACTGTAGACGCAACAAATGGAAGTGACCTTCTCAAGAGGTTTGTTAGTAAAGAGAAAGAAGGGCAGGGAACTTATCTCTCATGCACTCTTGGGGAAGGTTACTGTTTGGTAAGGCTTTGCTTTCGTATGAAATGAGGAGAAGAGATGTTGGTGCATGCTTGCTGGTGAGAGGAAAGCTCTGATGAAAAGTGAGAGCTGAGTTGCCACTCAGGCCTGGGTCTGGAGCCCGGGCAGAGGGCAGCCCGGACTTGTGCCATGGGGCCCTGTCGGTCTCCTGGCAAACTAGTGTCCAGTTTGGAGATGGGTTGTCTCAGGAAGGACTGCTGACACTTTCATTAAAGTTCACTGAGATGACTTGCAGGAAAAAAAAAAAGAAAAAGTGAGAGAGCTGAGAGAAAGAGAAGGGGGTGTGTTTTAGAGAAAATGTGAAAGGGGGAGCAGCTGACAAAGAGTTCATGGGAGCAGACCCGTCTCTGCACTCTTGAGTACACAGTCTGTTGTTATTGTTTAGTCACTATGTTGTGTCCGACTCTTGCAACTCCATGGGCTATAGCCCGCCAGGCTCCCCTGTCCATGGGATTTCCCAGGCAAGAATACTGGAGTGGGCCGCCAGGTCCTTCTCCAGAGGATCTTCCCAACCCAGGGATCGAACCTGCATCTCCTGCATTGACAAGTAAGTTCTTTACCACTGAGTCATCAGTGAAGCCCGCATGATCCATTTGGCCTAAGCTATGTTTCTTCCACTCCCTGGACACCATTTTCATTATTTATACCCTGAGGGCTTTGGGCTATGATCTCCCATGTCCCCTCTGCTCTGGGACTGTCTAGATCCTGTCACGTGCAATTAACCTTGTCTTAGTCTAGTTCCATCATACAGATGCTTCCTGATGAACTCTGACACCACCCCAGAGAAAATGTATGCAGATCTGTTCCCAAACCCCAATGCAGTGAGCTCCTCGAGTTCCCTCTGAGTCATCTAACTAGAGGGTGTGAGTGTTTGGTATATTTCTCCACACTGGACATCTGTGAAAATAAGAAACCTCTTCAAAATCTACCAGAACAGGGTGGAATTACTGAAATGATCTGATTCCTCAGCACATTCTTTTTTTCCCAGTTTTAGACAATGTTGTTCCCTGAGTTACATAAGAAGAAAGGGGAGTATTTCAGAGTAAAGGTTAAATAATCTTAATGCCCCTTGGAAGCAATGAATATGCAGAAGGTGGAGAAGGCAAAAAAATCAGTTAGTCAACATGTGCTATTTGCCAGCTACTTGTGCTAAAAGCTCTAACTACTTTTCAGTGAATCCTTGCATAATCCCAGGAAACTGATATTATGTTTATTGTACAGACAAGGAAACTGAGACTCAGAGAGGTGGGGCCATTTTCCAAGGCTCCCTCCAGATAATAAGTAGCAAGGCAGTTATTTTGGCTTGATGGTAATCTTTCCTGACTTCTAAGTCAGTATGTTTCCTAACACAACTCAAATCCTCACCACAGCACCAAAGACTGGATTCATATAACCCTCACCCTCTGCTTTTTTTAAGCTATTTAAAAAATTCAGGTATAGTTAATGTACAAGTCTGGGTTAGCTTTGGGAGTACATCACAGTGATTGTTTTCCACTATAGGCTACATGCTGGACTGGAAGAAGCACAAGCTGGAATCAAGATTGCTGGGAGAAATATCAATAATCTCTGGACACGACTGAGTGACTTCACTGTTCACTGTCACTGTCAGATATGCAGATGACACCACCCTTATGGCAGAAAGTGAAGAGGAACTAAAAAGCCTCTTGAGGAAAGTGAAAGAGGAGAGTGAAAAAGTTGGCTTAAAGCTCAACATTCAGAAAACTAAGATCATGGCATCTGGTCCCATCACTTCATGGCAAATAGATGGGGAAATAGTGGAAACAGTGTCAGACTTTATTTTTTCGGCTCCAAAATCACTGCAGATGGTGATTGTAGCCATGAAATTAAAAGACGCTTGCTCCTTGGACGAAAGTTATGACCAGACTAGATAGCATATTCAAAAGCAGAGACATTACTCTGCCGACTAAGGTCCATCTAGTCAAGGCTATGGTTTTTCCAGTGGTCATGTATGGATGTGAGAGTTGGACTGTGAAGAAGGCTGAGCGCTGAAGAACTGATGCTTTTGAACTGTGGTGTTGGAGAAGACTCTTGAGAGTCCCTTGGACTGCAAGGAGATCCAACCAGTCCATCCTAAAGGAGACCATTCCTGGGTGTTCATTGGAAGGACTGATGCTGAGGCTGAAACTCAAATACTTTGGCCACCTCATGCAAAGAGTTGACTCATTGGAAAAGACCCCGATACTGGGAGGGATTGGAGGCAGGAGGAGAAGGGGATGACAGAGGATGAGATGGCTGGATGGCATCACCGACTCAATGGACATGAGTTGGGGTAAACTCCAGGAATTGGTGATGGACAGGGAGGCCTGCCGTGCTGCGATTCATGGGGCCCAAAGGGTCAGACATGACTGAGCGACTGAACTGAACTGACTGACTGATAAGATGTTCAGTTCAGCTTTAGCTACGTCTCACTAGTTTGCTTTGCCATAGTTTTATTATCACATTATTCAAGATGTTTTAATAAACATCACAGCTTCTTCTTTGACCTATGGCTTCTCACAGAATACTTATTTTTTCAATATACGTCAATTTTGGTGAAATTATCTCCCCATTGCTACCTTAATTACACTCTCTGCGTGGCAAGTTCTCTGAATAATTATCATTCTTTTAAATGTGACAAGATTTTATAGCCCAGCTATAGCCAATTTTTAAAAGTATTCCATGAGAGATAAAAGTAGCATTGCATAATAAATAGGTGACAATACTTGGTCAAAGTTTCCAGTTCTGACTGAGGTAGGTAAGAGCCTCATTTAAGTCCAAAGGAAACCCATATCCTCCTGTGTACTGTGCTCAGCTGGTAAGTCATGTCCGATTCTTTGCAACCCCATGGACTGTAGCCCACCAGCATCTCTGTCCATAGGATTTCCCAGAAAGGAATACTCGAGTGTGTTTCCTTTTCTGAACTAGAGAGAAATCACACCAAAAAAAAAAAAAAAATCCCTTCTTTTGGGCTTGAGGTGACAGAAGGGGGCTTATAACTGAAAGACAAAATAGGAAAAATTCTCCGTGTTATTTTTCCTCTCTTGATCCTTATCCCTGGTAAACCCTATATTTATATATGATAGAAAGGTTGCTATTTTACATTTGAAGCACATTTTAAAGCCTTTGTTGAATTCATTCCTGCTGGAAAATTGCAGATAACAGTATTTGTTTTGTATTTTGAGAAGTTGAAATATAGGGAGTGTGGGTGCCCTTGTCAGTGACATACATTGCTCACAGAACCAATTTTATTCCAATTAAATTAAGTGAATGTTGACTTACAGACTGCATGCTTTATCCTAAAATTACAGCCTTCATTAATAAATCAAACTCATAGATTTCAAGGTTTTTAGTTGTTTAGAAATAGAAGTGGCTAGACCTTCCAATTACAGCTCTTCTTCAGAGCACCCTGTTTACCCTGGGAATCTGTCGTAATTACCACCTCTGCCAGTGATCAGACTCAGAGGTTTGCAGCTTCGCCTGGGTCAATGTAGGAATATGCATGGAATCTAAATTCCCTTCAGCACAGCTGAGATAAGAACAACAGTCAACAAAGACGTGTTGAATTATGTGAAATCTGACAATTTAGCTTATAAGTCTCCTCTTCTCATCTGGGGTCCACATTCTACCCAGTCCTGCCTGGCACAGGTCAGGGTAAATCCCTATGAAGGGCAGGATGGGAGTAAGCCAGGTTCAGACTCAGGGCCTGATCTCACACTCCCCTGATCCATGTACATTTTCAGAGCGCTTTCCTTTCATCCTTCCTCACCTTGCTGAATCCTCTGAGCACCCGTCTAATGGGAAACAAAGAGTTGCTGGAGTAATGCACTATAGAAAATAGGGCAAAAGCAGAAACCATTATAATGCAACATAAACAGCCTGTCACATATTTTAATTTGCTGCCTAAGATCAGGAGTCTCTTTTCTTGCAGATGCTTGTGCAACAGACATTGGGGGGGTTACATGATGCACTGAATTGAATAGGGTTCCCTCCAAATTAATGTCCACGAGGAACTTCAGAATGTGGCCTTATTTGGAAATAGATCTTTGCAGAAATTGAACCTTTGTTGAGATAAGGTATTTCTGTACTTGAGTGGGCCCACATCCAATGCATGGTGTCCTTATAAGAAGAGAAAACAGAGACACACAGACACAAGTTAAACAACATGTGATGACACAGGCAGAGATTCGGGTAATGTCACAGCTGAGTGGCCCCAACATTGATGGCTGTTAACAGAAACCAGGAGAGACTGGAGCAGAGTCTCCTTCTGATCCTCCAAGGAGGATCCCCCCTTGGAGGGGATCCCCCTTGATTTTATACTTCTAGCCTCTAGAATTGAGAGGGAATAAATTTTTGTTGTTTTAAACTATTAAACTTGTCATAATCTAGAAGCCCTAGAAACTAGTACAAATTGAAAAAATATTATTGAATTAAGAAGGGTAAAGTGAAAGGTTGAAGGAACTTTACAGAAAATACTGTTGGATCCTACTTTATAATAAAACTGGCAAAGATTTTTGTATTATTACTCACAGATAAATAAGTACCTAAAATACTACTCTAAATATAGGTATGTTTATATTTAAAGAAAGCACTTAATATTTGTATCTGTAGATACAGTTTTTAAAATGTGAATTATTTCTGATTCAAACAATTACTCTACAAAGACAAGCAGGTCATATGTTAGGAAGTCCATTTTATAGACATGTCAGATGATCCACAGGAAAGCAACTTGACCAAAGATTCCTTATCGAGTTAGTGACAGAGCTAGGCTAGAATCCCTATCTCCCAGCCCTCTGAATATTCTTTAAATGGTTGAGTAATAGAAATAATATTTTTATGTGAAAGAGGAGAGAACAGAGGCACAAAATCACAAGTAACTGGCCCAAATTTCCTGAGCAGACATCACAGACAGAACTAAGAACAAAGAGTTTCTAACCATTAGGCCTGTCTTACCAGTTATTGTCTGTTGAATCTCCACTTTGCCTCTGTGTGTGTGTGTCTATGTGTGTGTATGTTTGTGTGAAGTGATGACATCAAGGACTCAGGTTAAACAGAATGATCCCTGTAACTGCTTGTTGGTGACTTCTATAGCATAAGGGAAAAATGAAGAGGAAAGTCTATTGTTTTTGATTGTCTTTTGATGAAATATTCCAGATTTCATGCAAATAGTTTAGGTAAATCAATCAACACAGAATTAGGATGGTTAAACTGGAAGTCAACTATAATTAACCCCATTTTATAATGACTTTGTGCCATTTTACTTAAAAAGCTTTAGTTTAATCTCTCCACTAACAGAGGTGAGTAATATATCTTTGAGATGTTCAGAGACTGCTTAGAATTCATAAAAACCCAAACTGGGAAGGCACCTCAGAGGCCTTCCATGGGGCTTCCCTGGTGGTCCAATGGTTAAGAATCTGCCTCCAATGAAAGGAACATGGGTTTAATTCCTGGTTCAAGAACTAAGATCTTACATGCCACAGGGCAACTAAGCCCAAGTGCCTCTCCTACTGAAGCCTGCACTCCCTGGAACCTGTGCTTCACAACAAGAGAAGCCACTGCGATGAAGCCCTTGAACTGCAACTAGAGAGTAGCCCCTGCTCTCCCTAACTAGAGAAAACCCACGGAACAGTGAAGGGCCTGAGTACTGCAACAAAAGATTCAACACCGCCAAAAAGTAACCAAAGCAAGTAAAATTTAAAACTTAAAGGCTTCCCTTGCCCACCTCACCGACTTCTGCACAGTGATGGCCTACTGTTGACTTGAACACCTCCCAGGTTGTGATGGTCATCACCACCCTGGGTGCTAGAAAGCACTTTATTACTCTGGTCCTTGTATAGCCCTTGTTTCAAAAAGAAAAAAGAGAAAAACACCTAATCTCACCTGCATAGGAAAACCTGTAAGAAGTGTAAGTTTTCCCTTCTGTTCAACTGTTCTCTTTCTTTTACTATTCTTGTCCCTTCTTCAGTTCAGTTCAGTCACTCAGTCGTGTCCGGCTCTCTGCGACCCCATGAATCGCAGCATGCCAGGTCTCCCTGTCCATCACCATCCTGGAGTTCACTCAGACTCACATCCATTGAGTCAGTGATGCCATCCAGCCATCTCATCCTCTGTCGTCCCCTTCTCCTCCTGCCCCCAATCCCTCCCAGCATCAGAGTATTTTCCAATGAGTCAACTCTTCGCATGAGGTGGCCAAAGTACTGGAGTTTCAGCTTCAGCATCATTCCTTCCAAAGAAATCCCAGGACTGATCTCCTTCAGAATGGACTGGTTGGATCTCCTTGNTTCATGTTTGGGAACTCATGTACACTCGTGGTGAATTCATGTCAATGTTTGGCAAAACCAATACGGTATTGTAAAGTAAACTAAAGTTAAAATAAAAATTAAAAAAAAAAAAGAAGCTTTTTAGTTCCTCTTCACTTTCTGCCATAAGGGTGGTGTCATCTCCATATCTGAGGTTATTGATATTTCTCCCAGCAATCTTGATTCCAGCCTGTGTTTCTTTCAGTCCAGCATTTCTCATGATATTCTCTGCATATAAGTTAAATAAGCAGGGTGACAATATACAGCCTTGACGGACTCCTTTTCCTATTTGGAACCAGTCTGTTGTTCCATGTCCAGTTCTAACTGCTGCTTCCTGACCTGCATACAGATTTCTCAAGAGGCAGGTCAGGTGGTCTGGTATTCTCATCTCTTTCAGAGTTTTCCACAGTTTATTGTGATTTACACAGTCAAAGGCTTTGGCATAGTCAATAAAGCAGAAATAGATGTTTCTCCGGAACTCTCTTGCTTTTTCCATGATCCAGTGGATGTTGGCAATTTGATCTTAACTGATGTCAACTCATCTATTTGTTTGCTGACTCACTTCACCAAAAATTATATTGGACACTAAATATGATAAAAATTATATTCAGCATCAGTTCAGTTCATTGATGTAATATTTATCATGAGACAGGCATGGCTCTGTGTGCTTTATAAACAATCTCTTTTAATTTCCCCAATAGCCCCATGAAATAAGTACTATCATTTTCTTGATAACACATATTTGAAGTTTAATAAATATGATCTCATTAGTCACCAAATAGATAAATAGATATACAATAAAATTCATTCCATTATTTGAGCTTCCCTAGGGATTCCCCAGTTGCTCAGTGGTAAAGAATCTGCCTGTGATGTAGGAGCCACAGGAGACGCCAGTTCAATCTTTGGATCAGGAAGATCCCCTTTAGGAGGGAAAGGCAACCCACTCCAATATTCTAGCCTGGGGAATCCCATGGACAAAGGAGCCTGGAGGGCTACAATCCATGGGGTCGCAAAGAACTGGATGAGACTAAAGCAACTTAGCATGCACGCATGCTCGAGCTTCCCTAATTCTCATTACTCTTTTGATTTTAAACCCAGGGACATTCACTATTTCCAGAATGGCCAGGGACATCAAGAGCACACTTTGGGTTCTGAAGTAAATGCCTCATTCATAACTGGCCTTAAGAGGCTGCTCCATAAGTTGTTTTGGGATCAGAGGCTCTTCTGACATCGTTCAAAAGAGTGGGCAGCAGGAGACCCTGTAAAACCCAAACCACAGTGAAATGACTGATGTCTGCCTAGGGCCAGGCATATTCTATAAGCAAAACAATTCTACACCGAAGGGATCCTAACCCTTTCAGATATATTCACTCTGGCTCTGATTAGCTCAAACCCCCAATTATACCTGTAACTCTTTTCTTTGAGGGCTCTTCAAACTTAGTGATGATTACCGGTTGCAATTTCTGTTTCCACGATGGGAATGACCTTCAGTGTTCCTTTTAAATAATTGCACCTACTAACATACGACAGAGCAGGCCCTAGTGATTCCAGCTGGTACAATTCTGCCACATATCAATCACTGAGTATTTCTGAAAGAGAAATGGCCCCCATCTCAAGGATAAATACCTATTTGTAAACACCTAAAATTAACTTCCTTTGTAAACACTCACCACAGGCAGTTTTCAAAATGTTCAAGAATAATTTCCGTTTTCAAGGCAAAATACAGAAGCTTGGATTTTATTTCTATGAAATTCTATGCAAAGCCACTAGACTTTTGGGATGACATAGACTGTTTTCTTTTGCCTTTTTTTCCAAACAGTGATACTCATTAAGGCCCAGTTAAATGTGTCTATATGTAATAAGCTATCCCTGTTTCTCTAGACAGAGGAAGGAAATGGCAGCCCACTCCAGTACTCTTGCCTGGAAAATCCCATGGACAGAGGAGCTTGGTAGGCTGCAGTCCATGGGGTCACAGAGTCAGACACGACTGAGTGACTTCCCTTTCACTTTTCACTGTCATGCATTGGAGAAAGCAATGGTAACCCACTCCAGTGTTCTTGCCTGGAGAATCCCAGGGAAGGGGGAGCCTGGTGGGCTGCCATTTATGGGGTTGCACAGAGTCGGACACGACTGAAGCAACTTAGCAGCAGCATCCATTTTAGAATTTTTTCCTCTCCCACTTTGCACTGGAGGAAAGGTATCATCTTGAGTTCGGGAGATATGTGTTACTTACCTCTGTTTTATTTCATCATCAACCTGAAACAAAGGGTGAGCTAGGCAAAGCCCCTCATTTTTGGACATTACAATATAGTGGAAAATTCAGAAAATGTTCAGATAATTAAGATTCAACCTATATTCTAGGATAGGAATAAGACCAGGGGCTCTTGATCCCCCCAAATCATCATTTATTATCCATATTTTTTTTTTTAAAAGGATTCATGTTTGTGACTGAAGAGTAGCGTTCTTTTCCTGATTCCTCCACACACAAGATTG
This sequence comes from Redunca redunca, assembly GCA_006410935.1. Classification (NCBI taxonomy): domain Eukaryota; kingdom Metazoa; phylum Chordata; class Mammalia; order Artiodactyla; family Bovidae; genus Redunca; species Redunca redunca. Next base: position 1,078,597 of record SJYQ01006340.1, read on the forward strand.
TGGATCTACAGGACTCTTTATTTCATAGTCTCTCTGTCCCTTTCAGCCCAGGTTGATGTAATTCCTTAAAGGTTCTTCAGAGTTCCTATGTGTCAATTTACAATACGCACCATTAGACACAGGTTACACTCACAGATAGCTTTGTGATCATCTCTTCTCTGACTTGGGCTCCTTCTGAGTCTGGCTTGGGACAATGTCCTTTAAATTCATGGAAGCCCCTATGGAAAGAGTATGTGAGGTGTGCCCTTATGATCTGGGGTAAACTTTCACCTCTTTTGAAGGATCTATGAGGCACCGATTTAAATCTTATGAGGTCTTGTCAAAGGGCTTTACAGTCACACACTGATGTATGAGGCAGCAATTTGAATCTTTCTGGGGTCTTGTTTAAGGGTTTTACAATCACATGCTTGCCCTTATCTTCATTCTAAAGCATATTTTTCTGGCAGCACTCTCAATTTTGATTTGCTCTGAGGAGCTTTCTTAACCTGAAGGTAATCTCCTGGGAGATACTAGCAGTAAAATACATTTTTTTTTTTTTAAACTCAGCACATCCTGTATACTTTATATATTCTTTAAATTTTGCTGAAAACTGAAAGATTCTTTTTTAGCTCATCTCTCTCTATTTTTATCTTATCATATATGACTAAAAGAAACCAGATGTAAGTTTTAGCAATCCGCCTTAAAATCTTAGGAAAATCTACCAGTTTGTAAAGTGTATTTTCTAATTCCCTGACACCAAAGGTGACAGTGTTGACAAAATGTACTCTGAGCTCCCAGCCTTCTCTCAAGGCCCTCACAGTTCTGTCACCACCTGGGCCCATAGCTAAAGCTTCGTTTTGGGATTTCTTTGTTATAGCTGCACCCGCGACCACTTTCCACTCATTAACACAAATTCTGTTCCAGTCCTTAATGCTACAAGACAAACCACCTCAAACCTCAAAACAGTCACCATTTTCTTGTGTTCATGGATTCTATAGCTCAAGAATTTGGAAGGAATGTATTAAGGATAGCCTGCTTCTGTCCCATGATATCTGAAGCCTTGGCTTATAAGGATCGTAGGTTGGGGTTGACCCAAGGACTTTGGGCTTGAATCAAGAAGTCCCATTCACTCACTCTCTGGCAGATGAGTGGGGAGGATCTGAAAGCAAAGATGAAGATGAAAAATAAGGCGCCTAAATGAGGCCCAGACAGTAAAGAATCTGCGTGCAATGCAGGAGACTCAGGTTCGATCCCTGGGTCGGGAAGACCCCCTGGAGAAGGCAATAGCTACTTACTCCAGTTTTCTTGCTTGGAGAATTCTATGAACAGAGGAGCCTGGCGGGCTAAAAGTCCATGGGGTCCTAAGGAGTCGGACACAGTGGAACAAATAACACTTTCAATTTCACTTTTTCTTTCATGTGTGATTGGCTTCTGGACAGCAAGATGGTTTCAGGGCAGGTGATCTTTTTAACCTGGTGGCTCAGGGCTCCAAGGTGGAAACCATGCTTCTGTTATGGTTTCCAGTCTCAGAAGCCATACAGAGTATCTTCAGCAGTACTATATGGTCTGAAGTATTCACAAGCCTTCTCAAATTTAATAGGAGGGGGTGTTGATGGTACCTCTCCATGGAAGGAATGTCAAGAAATTTTGGAGTCAGTTTTACAACCCTCTATACATGAGTTGGAATTGCTTACCGAGATGAGCAACAGAAGAGTAGGAGGGTATTTGTGGGAAGGATGAGCCAGATCATATTCGGAAATTTTAAGTCTGAGTGGTCTGTGTGGTTTCTAGTTGGCCACAATGTACAGAAATTTTATTCTCCTTTGGAACTCAGGATGGATATCAGGACTCAAGTTAAACTTTGAGAAAATGCACTTGAGATTTTAAGTCATGAGAGTGATGAAATTATCCACAGACATCTGTAAACTCAGAAAAGTAGTCAAAGTCAGGATTTTTTTTTAAAAGATGGTGTCCCAGAATTCAAATGAAGGAAGCATTTCAAGAAGGAGGAAGTTAGCAATGCAAACATAATAGGCACATGAGTCCAAAAAATTTAGATGTAAAAACATCCAATTGATTTAGCCAAGAGGAGATCATTGGTGACCACAGGGGGGAAAAAGTTGTTTATTTTAAATGATAAAGTATATAAATAAGTGCAGTGCATAATAAAATAAATAAGAAAATTAAGCATCTTAAATAATGCCTTTCCTTGACCACAGCCTCTCATCATTCCAGCACATCTGCTAAGCCATCTCACCGGGAAGAGTTCCTACACCTAAGGGGGTCATTCCAGTTTCACTCCCCTCAACAGTGTTTGGTTGTAAACAAACAAAAAGCAATGCTCACCATGTTAGCATTGCTAACACGGTCTTACAAATACTTGTGTCTTCTGGCCCCTCTATCTTTCCTCTGTTAATGCTTGTGCTTGACAAATCTCCATCCATGGGTAAAGTGGTTACTTACCTTCACTTTGCCTTAATTGGCCACCTGATGCTAAGAGCTGACCTCAGAAAAAAACCCTGATGCTGGGAAAGATTGAAGACCAAAGGAGACAAAAGAATTCTTAGATAGTCACCAACTCAACAGACAGGAATTTGAACAAACTCCAGGAGATAGTAGAGGACAGAGGAGTCTCATGTGCTACAGTCCATGGGATTGCAAAGAGTTGGACATGACTTAGCAGCTGAATAACAGCTACAACCTTCACCATGATTATGCCTGGCAGTCTTACACTTTCAGTGAATTTGCTTTTCACTTTCTCATACTTCTTCTCTCTTTGAGCTTCTGACCTTCTGACTAAGCTCTCCACCTTAGTCTGAGTGGAGACCTCTAACACTTCATAAAGAAAAAGGAAAGCCTCTTGCTCGTGACTGTATGTGACACATTTAAAATCTGAGCCATAATCTCTCAAGAACTATTACCAGTTTATTATTATTATTAACTCTGTGTCAGAACATTAAAAGAGCAGCTATGTTTCTGCTGTGGAGGAAAAACAATATTCCAAAAGGACCACTGGAGAACAGGAGTGAGATAGACCCTATTTCCTGACCCTGAACTCTGTTTGGATGTGATGTTAAGAAGTAGCCAGTGGAGAAGGTGACCAGTTAATACAAAACAGAGGACATGTTAGTAAGGAGGTTGAAGATACAGGACTTGGTGTAATAGGGAATCAAGATTCCAAGGTATACAGTGGAAAGACCTGAAAGTCAGGGAGAAGTGAAGACAGCTGCAGGGGACAAAAGGGAAGAGCATAATACGGAGACAGAGTAGGACAGATCCCTATACGGGCTGTTTATCTTAGAAGGTGAATAGGTACCTTAGCCACTGTGTTTCCATGGTGATGACCCAAGCCTTCCCAGAGTGAAGGATGCATGAGCCCAGAGGACTGGTACTTTTTTCCTCAAAGACATGTGCTCAGCATTCCCTCTGTATTCCTTTGCTGCTCTTTATGTCTTTTTCTTCCTTGCCAAATGAATTCATCCTCACACTTCAAAGACTAGCAAAATAATACCCAGAAGTGAAAATGCTTCTAATTCTCTAGGCAGAGCTAGCAACTATATTACAGTACTTATTACACAGTAATGTAGTGAATTACTTACTGCCTTTTCCTCCAATTTTTTCAGAAATATATACTGCCTCTTATCTCTACATATTCTCACTCTGAGCACAGTTCTTAGTCCATAGTAGGTATCTAAAACATATTTTCTGAATGATGACTCCAACTTTCAATGAAGACCAGTGTATTGGTCTCCTCCACTAGTGTGGGCTCTTTAATTTGGAGTTTTTTATCTTATCCATTCATTGATCACAGTTTAGAAAATTATCTGCCACAGAGTAGCTGCCTATTCAAATTTTAGAGGATAATAAATTTGGCTGTATTCTTCTCATCCATGCCACGATTTCAGTGGCCAAAATGGCTTGATGAGTGACAAAGAGAACTGATATTGGTATAAATGTTTCTCTCCCAAAGGATCACAGATTGTCCTCCAAATATATAGAGCCCACACAATGAGAAAGCAAACTGCATTTGTATTCAGAGATGCTGCAGCCTTCCCGATCTGATTCAGCCTGGACTCACACGACTGAGCTACAGTGAGGTTTTGGAATCCTAACACTCTGCTCACACAAACTGCAGTGTGTTCCCAGGATGACACCACAGAAATGACAGAATTCCCATGCTTTCTGGCTCCTGTCACCTTTCCTGTTTTCATCCTGTGGAGATTCATAAGTACCAGGGAGATTTCTCCTGAATGTAATTTTCTTTTCATTAAAATTAGAATTGTCTTGGTAATGAAAGGCTATCCTAACATTTCCAAGTATAGACCATAAATTTCCAAGAAGTCATTTTGCATTTCTTTACCTAAGAGCAACTTTAGGCTTAAAATCCTTTGAATCCAGCGCAGCGGAAACTCATGGGTCCTTGACTCTGAGCCAAGTGTGTGTAAATTACAATGAGGGTCATCATGGAGCTATATCCCGTGGGGAGCAGCACAAGCGTGGGTGTGGATGTGCATTTACCCCAGGCAAACCTGAACTTCAGAGAAACACTCCGACCAAGAGAACTTTGTCAGGTACTGTCCTCTCTGGACACAAGAATCATGTCCTGACTTATCTGGTAAGCTGACTCAATTTCGGTTCAGTTCAGTCACTCAGTCATGTCTGACTCTTTGCGACCCCATGGACTGCAGCATGCCAGGCCTCCCTGTCCATCACCCACTCCCAGAGTTTACTCAAATTCATGTCCACTGATTCAGTGAGCCATCCAACCACCTCATCTTCTGTCGTCCCCTTCTCCTCCCACCTTCAATCATTCCTAGCATCAGGGTCTTTTCAGTGAATCAGCTCTTTGCATCAGGTGGCCAAAGTGTTGGAATTTCAGCTTCAACATCAGTCCTTCCAATGAACATCCAGGACTGATCTCCTTTAGGATGGACTGGTTGGATCTCCCTGTAGTCCAAGGGACTCTCAAGAGTCTTCTCTAACACCACAGTTCAAAAGCATCAATTCTTTGGCCCTCAGCTTTCTTTATAGCCCAATTCTCACATCTATACATGACCACTGGAAAAACCATAGCCTTGACTAGATGGACCTTTGTTGACTCAGTTTAGATATTTCCTAAAGATTGTTCTTCAGAAGATTAGCTTTTTAAGATGCCACAGGGGGAAGACAGGGAGGCCAGTGGGAAACTGGGTTCTTTATGTTTGGAAAGGCTGGCTACTGTAAATTCATCCTAAAGAGATTTTTAAATGTTTCATGGAATTTTATTGTACACATTTTGAGACACATTATCTGGAAAGCTTCTCTTTATTCTGAAGGGTTGGGGTTTTCATTGGTGGTGCTTGTTTTAAATTACTGGATCTATTACTTTGCCAACAAATGTCCACCTGGTCAAGGCTATGGTTTTTCCAGTGGTCATGTATAGATGTGAGAGTTGGACTGTGAAGAAGGCTGAGCGCTGAAGAATTGATGCGTTTGAACTGTGGTGCTGGAGAAGACTCTTGAGGGTCCTTCAGACTGCAAGGAGATCCAACCAGTCCATCCTAAAAGAGATCAGCCCTGGGATTTCTTTGGAAGGAATGATGCTAAAGCTGAAACTCCAGTACTTTGACCACCTCATGCGAAGAGTTGACTCATTGGAAAAGACTCTGATGCTGGGAGGGATTGGGGGCAGGAGGAGAAGGGGACGACAGAGGATGAGATGGCTGGATGGCATCACTGACTTGATGGATGTGAATCTGAGTGAACTCCGGGAATTGGTGATGGACAGGGAGGCCTGGTGTGCTGTGCTTCATGGGGTCGCAGAGTCGGACATGACTGAGCGACTGATCTGAACTGAACTGAACATTCCATAATGAATGCAACCACTGTAGCTCCCAACAACTTTCCCCACATAATTTTAGTATCCATCAGTGATACTTGCCTGAATCAGTTATTATATTGGTGGTTAGAAAATAGTGATTTTTCTAATTACTATTATTTCTACATTTATCAACTGACTTTCTTTCCATTTCCCCCCTATCTTTTCTTTGCAATGCTTATGGGAATATGGTTTTAAAAAAATTCAGTGTGCTATAATCCATTTCCAAATTTAGGCTTTTTCTGTTCAAATGATCACATATTTAGATAATAAGAGCCTCTTAAACATGGCTTCGGTGTTCCACCTGAGTTTCCAATTTTAGTTTCAATTTCAAGTTTATTCAAGTCATAGCAAAATCTAGTTCTTCAGCTGTGGAATGAAGAAGCAGCATCAAGAAAACATACATACCATTTATAGTCTTCTTCTTAAGAATTTATAAATTCAATCATCATTTCCTTAAAAAGATAAGTGGCTAATAAGCAAAATTCCAGCATGGTAAAGGGATCTATGATTGAATCCCCTGATCAGAATTTCGCTCTCTGCTTTGCCTACCACCTGCCCTCTGTGTACCGATATTCTGATCTTTCCTGGAAAGTCACAACAGACAGAGCACGAGGGTTTTTCATGGCAAGTACCTGGGAGGAGGCCGCGGAAGTGTGGCAGTGCTGTTTGGTGCTAGTTCTCACAGGACCTGAAAGTTATTATATGCCATGCATTCTATTAGTTGAAAATTACATCACTGAGTTATATCATTTGAGTTAAATCATTCAGGGTTACATCATTATTCTTGAATGTTCTCATGATCACCACTTTTATATCTTTCTTAGGCAAGGTGACTGTATGTTTTTTGGAGTTGCTAAGTCTCATTTGGGGTGACATACCCAGGGATAAGGGCTGCCCAGGGGCACAGTGGTAAAGAATCTACCTGCCAGTGCAAGAGATACAAAAGGTGTGGGTTCAATCCCTGGGTCAGAAAAAATCTCTTGGAGGAGAAAATGGCAATCCACTCCAGTATTCTTGCCTGGAAAATCCCATGGTCAGGGAACCTGGTGGGCAACAGTTCTTCCGGGCACAGAGAGCTGGACAGACTGAGTGACTAATCACAACAAGACAACAACATAACCAGGAATCACAAACAAAAGGATGAAGCAAACTTTATAACGTTTTGAAATACACCTGCCAACCACACTCCTCCATTCCTTATTCATGATCCCCCTAGGCTTTGAGCACTTTTCTGCCTTATGGCCCATGATGTTGAAGATTTATTGTAGGTTCTCCCTATCTCAGGCCTGGAATTAGCCATTTCTTAGAGAAGTCTGACTCCCTGACATTTAGAAATGAAGATCTGGATGCCATGTATGCTCATCACTTCTGTATCATCTCTGGTTCTAAGCCCTTTCAGTAGAAAAGCTAAGATATATTTATATCTTTAAGTGACAAGTTCGTATTGATATTTCCAATTCAAATTTTATATCATGGAGTTTCCTTTCATTTCTTTTATTTTGTATTTTTATTTTATTTCTCCTATAGCAAAAGCCTTGGATTCTTCTACTATCAACATGCTTCNTGATTGGGTCATTTATTTTTCTGGAATTGAGCTGCATAAGTTGCTTGTATATTTTTGAGATTAGTTGTTTGTCAGTTGCTTCATTTGCTATTATGTTCTCCCAATCAGAAGGTTGTCTTTTCACCTTGCTTATATTTTCCTTTGTTGTGCAGAAGCTTTTAATTTTGATTAGATCCCATTTGTTTATTTTTGCTTTAATTTCCAGAATTCTGGGGGGTGGATCATAGAGGATCCTGCTGTGATGTATGTCAGAGAGTGTTTTGCCTATGTTCTCCTCTAGGAGTTTTATAGTTTCTGGTCTTACATTTAGATCTTTAATCCATTTTGAATTTATTTTTGTGTGTGGTGTTAGAAAGTGATCTAGTTTCATTCTTTTACAAGTTGTTGACCAATTTTCCCAGCACCACTTGTTAAAGAGATTGTCTTTACTCCATTGTATATTTTTGCCTCCTTTATCAAAGATAAGGTGTCCATAGGTGTGTGGGTTTAATCCTGAAGATGCTTATTTCTTTAAAAGTAGAGGGTTGTCCCTCCTAATTATTTTCCATATCTTGGTGGTTATTTTCTTTTATCTCTTTCATCTATTCTTTCCCATTGGTGGTGATTTAGTCACTAAGTCAAGTCTGACTCTTTTGTGACCCCATGGACTGTAGCCCACCAGGCTCCTCTGTCCGTGGGATTTCCCAGGCAAGAATTCTGGAGTATGTTCCCATTCTCTTCTCCAGGGAATCTTCTCAACCCAGGGATTAAACACACGTCTCCTACATTGTAGGTGGATTCTTTATCAAATGAGCCACCAGAAAAGCATGATTCTTTCCCAATAGAATGGTAATAATAGAGTAACAATGGTAAATGGACTGAGTACTTCATTTAACACTAAAAAGGCTCAAACTACCGCACACTTACACTCATCTCACACACTGGTAAAGTAATGCTCAAAATTCCCCAAGCCAGGCTTCAACAATACATGAACTGTGAATTTCCAGATGCTCAAGCTGGTTTTAGAAAAGGCAGAGCAACCAGAGATTGCCAACATCTGCTGGATCATTGAAAAAGCAAGAGAGTTCCAGAAAAATATCTCTTTCTGCTTTATTGACTTTGCCAAAACCTTTGACTGTATGGATCACAATGAATTTTGGAAAATTCTGAAAGAGATGGGAATACCAGACCACCTGACCTGCCTCTTGAGAAATCTGCATGCAGGTCAGGGAGCAACTGTTAGAACTGTACACGAAACAACAGACCGGTTCCAAATAGGAAAAGAAGTATGTCAAGGCTGTATATTGTCATCCTGCTTATTTAACTTATATGCAGAGTATATCATGAGAAATGCTGGGCTAGAAGAAGCACAAACTGGAATCAAGGTTGCCAGGAGAAATATCAATAACCTCAGAAATGCAGATGATACCACCTTTATGGCAGAAAGTGAAGAACTAAAGGGCCTCTTGATGAAAATGAAAGAGGAGAGTGAAAAAGTTGGCTTAAAGCTCCACATTCAGAAAAATAGGATCATGGCGTCTGGTCTCATCACTTCATGGCAAATAGATGGGGAAACAGTGTCAGACTTTGTTTTTGGGGGCTCCAAAATCACTGCAGATGGTGATTGCAGCCATGAAATTAAAAGATGCTTACTCCTTGGAAGGAAAGTTATGACCAACCTAGATAGCATATTAAAAAGCAGAGACATTACTTTGCCTACAAAGGTCCGTCTAGTCAAGGCTATGGTTTTTCTGGTAGTCATGCATGAATGTGAGAGTTGGGCTATAAAGAAAGCTGAGCAACAAGGAATTGATGCTTTTGAAGTGTGGTGTTGGAGAAGACTCTTGAGAGTCCCTTGGACTGCAAGGAGATCCAACCAGTCCATCCTAAAGGAGATCAGTCCTGGGTGTTCATTGGAAGGACTGATGTTGAAGCTGAAACTCCAATACCTTGGTCACCTGATGTGAAGAACAGATTCATTTGAAAAGACCCTGATGCTGGGAAAGATTGAAGGTGGGAGGAGAAGGGGACGACAGAGGATGAGGTGGTTGGATGGTATCACCGACTCAATGGACATGAATTTGAGTAAACTCTACGAGTTGGTGATGGACAGGGAGGCCTGGTGTGCTGCAGTTCATGCGGTCGCAAGGAGTCAGACACAACTGAGTGACTGAACCTAATAACTTAAATGTCAAAATAGTTACCATATGATGGGTGAGATTCTAAGTGACACATACATGTATAATTGTTCCTCAAACAACATAGGTTTGGATTGCATGGGTCTACTTAGACATGGATTTTTTTTTTCTTTGCAATGGTGTATATGCAGTCCTTCATGATCAGCAGTTGGTTGAATCTGCTGTGATGTGGAACCATGGATGCAGACACAGAGAAAGCACAGACAATGGAATGCCTGCAGAAATGGAGGACATACTAGGTTAAACATGGGTTTTGACTGGATGGAGGAATGGAGCCTCTAACCTCCATGTCATTCAAGGGTCAACCGTATGCTTACTTAGACCTGACAAAATAAATGAAAAATAAAATGCTTATTTTCATTTTGCACATGAGAAAACCAAAGCTTTATACTCAGTAAGTGATTTACAAAGGATACCCAGCTAGAAACTGACAAAGCTGAGCCATTTATTAGTAATATAAAAGATTTAATATTAAACCATGCTTCTAATTGACGGGGCAGTGAAATGTAATGTGAAATCTGGGATGAGATTCTGGAAGATAAAATGATATTTTTGGTAAAAACTGAGGAAATTTAAATAAAGTATACACTTTGGTTTGTAGTAAAGAATCCAGCTGCCAGTGCAGGTATTGTAAGAAACAAGGGTTCGATCCCTGGGTTAGGAATATCCCCTGGAGGAGGGCATGGCAAGCCACTTCAGCATTCTTGCCTGGAGAGTCCCACAAACAGAGAAGCCTGGCAGGCTACATTTCATAGGGTCACACCGAGTCAGACAGTATTGAAGCAATTTAGTACACGTGCACTCACATTTTAGTTAATAATGTATCAGTATTGTTCATTAATTTTAACAAATGAGCCACATCAATGTAAGATGCTAATAATAGGGAAAACTGGGTGTGTAATACATGGGGTTATGTAGGAACACTCTGTATTATCTTTTCAATTATTCTGTAAATTTAAACTTGCTCTAANTTTAAAATTGCTCTAAAAATTAAAGTTTATTTAAAACAAAAACTATGTCCCTAATCTGTATACTACACTTTTTAGAGATTGCGTTTCTTGGTAAAAAAAAAAAGAAAGAAAGAAAAAAACATAAAAACAGATAAAACAGGGATAAAGACAAATGTAGGTTTGGACTGGATGAACAGAAGCAGAGACTCTGAATAAAGGTGATTGCTATTGACCTCTGGGGAGACATAGCATATGCCTGGATATAAAGTTCTCTAGAACATTAACGAAACGGCTGCTTTCATATAATTATCTGACACGCATGCATATGTGCTAAGTAGGTTCAGTCATGTCTGACTTTTTGCGACCTGATGGACTGTAGCCCACCAGGCTCCCCATCCATGGAATTCTCCAGGCAAAAGTACTGGAGTGGGTTTCCATGCCCTCCTCCTGGCAAGCTTCCTGACCTAGAGATCGAACCTGGGTCTCTTATGTCTCCACCACTGGTAGGCAGTTTCTTTATTGCTGAGCTACCTGGGAAGCCCCAATTATCTGACATAATCATCACGAGAGTTCCTTTAAAAGAGCTTTTATTAACCCCTAGCCAACCCGAATAAGTAAAAAAATGAGATTGCATACAGGTCAGCCTGAGGCTCTTTTACTAGGATATTATTTCTATAGCTTAAAAGAATGCCTGGTGGTCATGGGTGATGCATTTTGGTACCAAGACACAACAATAGATCATGTTCAGCAGGAGGGATTTGCACCTCAGTAAAAAGAGAGATACATTCACTACAAACTCGCTCATCTTGCCTACATAGACATGACCATATAACAAGCATCAAAACTTGGAAAATCAGATAATAATTCTCTTCTGGGCTTGAACCTGCAGAATATACTGATTCTCTGCCAAGTTTTTTTCAGAATGATCAGGGAAAGTTGAAAACAGATCAAATTTATTCATTTTAAGATCAAAAGGGTATGGCTATGACATGATTTCATTAAGAATTAAATAATCCACATGATTTCAAGGTTAAAAGCAAAAAATAACTACTCCATATAATGGCTTAAGACTCCCAGAAGGAGTTTGAATGAGGAATGATGGCCTTTAACTAAGAGCAGGCCCTTCTAGTTTTAATAACAAGTGATTTCTCTTAATTGCAATTGCCTTGAAGAAAGGTATTCAAGGTCTCAGAATCTGACAAGTTGTAGCTAGAAGTCACTCAGGGATTTAACTGGGGGGGGAGGGAAAGAATTTTAAAAAAACATATTCATACAGCTCTAGGATCTCCTGACAGAACTGAGCAATTTTATTCTTCTTAGTGCAGAGCCTCAAGAGTATCAAGTCAAACTGAGGAAGAATCAGTTCAGTTCAGTCACTCAGTCGTGTCTGACTCTTTGCGACCCCATGAATCGCAGCACGCCAGGCCTCCCTGTCCATCACCAGCTCCCAGAGTTCACTCAAACTCACGTCCTTCGAGTCAGTGATGCCATCCAGCCATCTCATCCTCTGTCGTCCCCTTCTTCTCCTGCCCCCAATCCCTCCCAGCATCAGAGTCTTTTCCAATGAGTCAACTCTTCGCATGAGGTGGCCAAAGTACTGGAGCTTTAGCATCATTCCTTCCAAAGAAATCCCAGGGTTGATCTCCTTCAGAATGGACTGGTTGGATCTCCTTGCAGTCCAAGGGACTCTCAAGAGTCTTCTCCAGCACCACAGTTCAAAAGCATCACTTCTTCAGCACTCAGCCTTCTTCACAGTACAACTCTCACATCCATACAGAATAGTATGTGGGAGTTACTGAATTCATTGTTTGCAATGCTTTTTCCCATTAGTAGAGGGCACCAGTGGTAAAAAAACAAAAAACAAAAAACAAAAACATCTGCCAATACAGGTAGACATAAGAGATTGGGGGTTTGATCCCTGGATAGGGAAGATCTCCTGGAGGAGGTCATGGCAACTCACTCCAGTATTCCTATATTCCTCCAACTCATTCCAGTATGCCTGGAGAGTCCCATGGACAGAGGAGCCTGGCGGGCTACAGTCCATAGGATCTCACAGAGTCAGACAGGACTGAAGCGACTGAGCCCGCACACATAACCCAGGAGCCAGACTAATGTCTCTGCACGAAGGGGGCCTTATGGGAGCAGAAAGAGAAGCTTGAGGAGCTCAGATAACAGAGCCCGAGGGTGAGAAGTTCTGAGAAAAGGATACTGAGAGACCAGCGGTCACTCAAAGCAGGAGACATTTGGGCAAGACAGATGGACTCTGAAGCAAATGCAGTGAAGATATGGCCACTTACCATGAGTGGGATGGAGGTGGTTTTGAGCTCAACTCCTTCTAGAAAGCAAACAATCAAATAGATCATCGTCTGGAGTCTACAACTTTTTTTTAAATGTAGGGTGGAGGTGGGCGGAGGTTGTTTATTTTTATTTTTCAGGTAAGAAAATCATTTGAACATGTTGGGCCCACCATCTCTCTGAAAATCTGAGGGAAAACAGTGACTACTCTACAAAAAAATAAAAATAAAAACGCACATTTTTGTACTTTCACAAAATTTTATAATATCAGGTGTATATAATCTAAAGATCATGCTCTGTACTGGTTAAGAACTAAAGAACGTTCTTTAGTGAGTTGCCATGACCTACTCCAGGAAATCTTCCCTACCCAGGGACCGAACGTTCTATGTATTCATAGAACGAATACAAGCAAGGAACTCCATTCTGGGGGATTTACCATATGATACTCTTTTACATTTATCATCTAATCTAGTCTCTACTATAGGGTAGAGTGGGTATCTCTATCTCCATTTATCTAGAGGAAGAAACAAAGTTCAAATAATTAATGTATAAAGTTCATGTGACTAAAAGGATTTTGTTGTTGTCTAGTCACTAAGGTGTCTCTGACTATTTTGAATGACTTATACCATGTACATTGAATTTTGTGTGAAAGGAAAAAAAATTATGAATAAAAAGTAACTTAAGCCTAATGTCTAGTCAAGGCTATGGTTTTCCCAGTAGTCATACCCAAATGTAAGAGTTGGACTATAAAGAAAGCTGAGAGCTGAAGAATTGATGCTTTTGAACTGTGGTGTTGGAGAAGACTCTTGAGAGTCCCTTGGACTGCAAGGAGATCCAACCAGTCCATCCTAAAGGAGATCAGTCCTGGGTGTTCATTGGAAGGACTGATGTTGAAGCTGAAACTCCGACCACCTGATGAGAAGAGCTGACTCATTTGAAAAGACCCTGATGCTGGGAAAAATTGAGGGCAGGAGGAGAAGGGGACGACAGAGGATGAGATGGTTGGAGGGCATCACCGACTCAATGGACATGAGTTTGGGTAGGCTCCGGGAGTTGGTGATGGACAGGGAGGCCTGTCCTGCTGCAGTTCATGGGGTCACAAAGAGTCGGACACAACTGAGTGACTGTACTGAACTGAACTGAAGGCTAATGTACTCTAATTTTTTCTTTAATTTTTAAAAACTTTTTATTGACTTTTCTATCAAAGTACACAAAATACATTTTTTTAACTTGGTAATTTTTATGAACTAAATATATCCATATAACTGTCAGGCAAATTAAGAAAGTAAATATCAATATTCTAAGCAATCAACTTTTATTGTACTAAACTGCTGAAATTTTAGGGTGAATAATTATCCATACTTGTTTTAACCTATCTCACATAATGTATAATCCAAGTTGAAATTAGCAATTTATTTGTCTCCAAAGCCGAATAGGTCTTTCCCATTTAAAATACATACTTTCAAATAAAATGTATGCTACCACTATTATAATAATCACGTTTATTGTTATCATTAAAAACATTTATTAAATGCTTAGAAGCCAGACACTGTGCCAAACATTTTACTTAATGATGATATACATAATAATGATAAAAATAATGACATTTTCCTATATTTCAGTCACTGGGGACAAGTTGTCATGGTTTTCTACAGTTCAGTTCAGTTCATTCACTCAGTTGTGTCTGACTCTTTGCAACCTCACGGACTGCAACATGTCAGGCTTCCCTGTCCATCACCAAACTCACATCCATTGAGTTGGTTGTGCCATCCAACAATCTCATCCTCTGTCATCCCCTTCTCCTCCTGCCTTCAATCTTTCCAGTATCAGGGTCTTTTCCAATGAGTCAGTTCTTCACATCAGATGGCCAAAGCTTCAGCTTCAGCATCAGTCCTTCCAATGAATATTCAGGACTGATTTCCTTTAGGATTGACTGGTTTGATCTTCTTGCAGTCCAAGGGACACGAGAGTCTTCTCCAACACCACAGTTCAAAAGCATCAATTCTTCACTGCTAAGCTTTCCTTATAGTCCAACTCTCACATCCGTACATGACAACTAGAAAAACCATAGCTTTGACCAGATAGACCTTTGTTGGCAAAATAATGTCTCTGCTTTTTAATATGCTGTCTAGGTTGGTCATAACTTTCCTTCCAAGGAGTAAGTGTCTTTTAATTTCATGGCTGCAGTCACCATGTGCAGTGATTTTGGAGCCCAAGAAAATAAAATCTGTCACTGTTTCTATTGCTTCCCCATCTATTTGCCATGAAGTGATGAAACTAGTTGCCAGGATCTTCATTTTTGGAAAATTGAGTTTTAAGCCAGGTTTCTCTCTCTCCTATTTTACTTTCATCAGGAAGCTCTTTGGTTCCTCTTCACTTTTTGCCACAAAGGTGGTGTCATCTGCATTTCTGAGGTGACTGATATTTCTCCCAGCAACCTTGATTCCAGCTTGTGCTTCATCCAGCCTGGCAAATCTCATGATGTGCTCTGCATATAAGTTAAATAAGCAGGGTGACAATATACAGCCTTGACATACTCCTTTTCCTATTTGGAAGCAGTCTGTTGTTCTATGTCCAGTTCTAACTGTTGCTTCCTGACCTGCATATAGGTTTCTCAAGAGGCAGGTCAGGTGGTCTGGTATTCCCATCTCTTTCAGAATTTTCCACAGTTTATTGTGATTCACACAGTCAAAGGCTTTGGCATAATCAATAATGCAGAAGTAGATGTTTTTCTGGAACTCTTTTGCTTTTTTGATGATCCAGCGGATGTTGGCAATTTGATCTCTGGTTCCTCTGCCTTTTCTAAAACCAGCTTGAACATCTGGAAGTTCTCAGTTCACACACTGTTGAAGCCTTGCCTGGAGAATTTTGAGCCTTACTTTGCTGGCAGTAGTTTGAACATTCTTTGGCATTGCTTTTGTTTAGGGTTGGGGTGAAAACTGACTTTTTACAGTCCTGTGGTCACTGCTGAGTTTTCCAAATTTGCTGGCATATTGAGTGCAGTACTTTCACAGCATCATCTTCTAGGATTTGAAATAGCTCAATTGGAATTCCATCACCTCCACTAGCTTTGTTTCTAGTGATACTTCCTAAGGCCCACTTGACTTCACATTTCAGGATGTCTGGCTCTAGGTGAGTGACCACACCATCATAGTTATTTGGGTCATGAAGATCTTTTTTGTATAGTTCTTCTGTGTATTCTTGCCACCTCTTTTTAATATCTTCTGCTTCTGTTAGGTCCATACCATTTCCGTCCTTTATTGTGCCCATCTTTGCATGAAATAGTCCTTTGGTATCTCTAATTTTTTTGAAGAAACCTCAAATCTTTCCCAATCATTTTTTCCCTCTAATTCTTTACATTGATTGCTTAGGAAGGCTTTCTTATCTCTCCTTGCTATTCTTTGGACTCTGCATTCAGATGGATATATCTTTCCTTTTCTCCTTTGCTTTTCATGTCTCTTCTTTTCTCAGCTATTTGTAAGGCCTTCCTAGACAATCATTTTTGCCTTTTTACATTTCTCTTTCTTGGGGATGGTTTTGATCAGTGCCTCCTGTACAGTGTCACAGACCTCTGTCCATAACAGAGGAACTCTGTCTATCAGATCTAATTCCTTGAATCTATTTGTCACTTCCACTGCATAATTGTAAAGGATTTAATTTTGGTCATACCTGAATGGTCTAGTGGTTTTCCCTACTTTCTTCAGTCTAAATTTGAATTTGACAATAAGGAGTTCATGATCTGAGCCACAGTCAACTCCTGGTCTTGTTTTTGCTGACTGTATAGAGCTTCTCCATCTTTGGCTTCAAAGAATATAATCAATCTGATTTTGGTATTGACCATCTGGTGATGTCCATGTGTAGAGTTGTCTCTTGTGTTGTTGGAAGAGGGTGTTTATTATGACTAGGGCATTCTCTTGGCAAAACCCTGTTAACTTTGCCCTGCTTCATTTTGTACTCCAAGGCCAAACTTGCCTGTTACTCCAGATATTTCTTGACTTCCTACTTTTGCATCCCAGTCCCTATGATGAAAAGGAAATGTTTTTTTGGTGTTAGTTCTAGAAGGTCCTGTAGGTCATCATTGAACAATTCAACTTCAGCTTCTTTGGGATTAGCGGTTGGGGCATAGACTTGGATTACCGTGATATTGAATGGTTTCCTTGGAAATGGACAGAGATCATTCTGTCATTTTTGAGATTGCACCTAAGTACTGCATTTTGGACTTTTTTGTTGACTATGAGGGCTACTCCATTTCTTCTAAGGGAGTCTTAACCACTGTTAGATATAAAGGTCATCTGAATTAAATTCACCCATTCTGATCCATTTTCTTAATATTTCTCAAAAAAAATCTATTCAGTCATTGCTGTTATTATAACTATTTACAAATGGGGAGTTTGATGAAGTCATCTTACTTGTTGAAACCAGGTGTCCAAGAGGGGCTTAATTTTGACAACTTTATTCCTCCATCATTATTTTGCAGCAGTTTGTAGAAGGTAGAAAGCCCATGGCAGTGGGGGGTCAGGATTCAGGCTGACAGGCTCATCTTAGCCTTCTAGTGATGGGGAACATTTCAATTCTTTCCCTATGGCTCTGATTTTTCTCCATCCAGAATTGGGCAGGCAGAGTCATACCCACCAATAATGCCAGCTTAGATCCCCAAATGCTTAGAGTTAGCAAAGTTGGAAGTTCGGGTTTTGTGAGCTGATTTCCCCCAGCTATTACTAAAATTTCGGTCTCTGTCAGTCTTCAGTCTCCCTCAATTTTACTCTCATACATCCTAAAGGTGGCCAGTGGGAGCGCCACTGAGCTGACTATGCACTCATCTTGTTATGACTACATCAGTTTTCAGGAACTTCCCTTTATACCTGACATACCAAGATTTCTCAAGCTCGTCTTTTACTTTTTCTGGCCCAGACATGGAAACTGCCACTTCTCTGAGGAGCCCTGGTTGTTTCTTGACTGGGAAGTGCTACTTGGCATCCAATATGGGTAGGAGAACTGTGTCTGTGAGTTATTTTATGTTTAACAAAATCTGTTAATAAAAACATTATCTCTTTTCTTTCAAATAAAATATCAAATTTTTGTGTATTTGGTGGGTTGCTTCATATGGATTAGAAAATCTGATGAGTATTTCCATTGACATAGGTTAATTTATAAAAGAAGAAGGGGTCTTCATTTCACCACCACTGAGTAGGTCAGCCTCAATCTCCTTTGTGTTCTACCTCTTTATTTGAAAGATAAAACCCCAGTTTTTAACTATCTTTAATGACATTTTAAGCTGCCATCTGTCTCAGGACTAAGGGGATAATAAGATTACGGTGAATAATCCTGAAGATTCAGGCTAACAGATTTCTCAGAGGGACATGGACTATTCCAGACTCTGTTGCTACAAAGTTCTTGCTTGGAAAAGGGACCATAAGTTATCACAGAATAAGACTCAGTAGAACTAATTTGACAGAACATTTAGGATAGCCTCTTCTGGTGAACTATATTTTTTTTATAGACTGGTATAAAATGGAATTTTATTTCTCCTTTCCCAAATGTTAAATGTTTACTTATAAAACTTTAAATAATCAAACATCTGTTAACTACCAGGTGTTTGATGCAACACTTTTACATGTAACATCATTCTTGACTTTAAGATACCACCAATCATAACATAGCAATAAATTTAAGAAAAATAATTAAGGACGAAATGTTTTAAAATCAATAGGATGTATTTTAGTAACTGATATGACTATGCATTTAGTTATCCAGTTAGAAACCAATGTTTTTTACTTTTATAGTGAGATTTGATTTAAATCTCTTCAGGAGAGGTTAAAGGTTCATTTGAATCAGTGGTGGCCATTGGATGATATTCATAGATTACTGAACACAATGGGACACTGCTTTTCAAAATCCATGCTCTGATTTAAAATGCTCAACAATTGATAGATCAATATCAAAGCATATTGAAGACCAACAGAGACTTTGTATACATTCCACAATCTCACTGACAAATCATTCACAGTGCTCAAAATGCAACTGAATATTGTCTGACATAAGAAGAACCAAAAAAATGAGACCCTTCTCAAAAATCTTTCTGCTTCTGGTCTCTATCTGAGATTTCTAAAAGTTGTCTGGTGTATTTTTGTACATGTATGTTGATTTTCAAAGCTTACACTGTCATATCAAAAGTGGTGCCACCTTAGCTGAAATTAAATTGCTGGAAGTTATAGTTTCAATAGTGGAAATCAAGATGAGGATGACTCATTCAAGTTTGCCTCCTGCAGTTGTCAGAGTAAGGACGGAGTGGAAGATTTTCTAACAGGAGAAGACCAAAGCTGGTAAGATAAGCGAGGAGGTTTTTACGGAAGGTATGCCAGGCGAGGATAAGTACCTGAGATTGTGAAGAGTGGATAGAGCTGAAAGATATTTAAGAAGTAAAATTGACAAAGCTTGGTGGGCTAGGATTTGGTGAGTAAAAGAAGGTGATATTTGAGACTGGGTTTCAGTGTGATTTTGGTTGAGTGACTACTTGATTATAAAGAAAGACACAGAAGGAGGCTTTTTTCCCCCATGGGAAGGAAGTGGGTATAAGGAATCTAGTTTTGGAAATTTTGAGTTGGAGAAGCTTGTGGACAACCAAAATGGTTATGTTTATCATATGCAATTTGACATGTGGGTTTGGACTTTTTGCAAAGAAGTCAAGATTTAAGAGTCAACAGCACATACGTGGCAGTGGAGGCCTTAGAAGTTGATGGGGTTGCTTTCTGTAGGCAGCAGTAGCGGCCAGAGCCTGGTGGACAGGGAATCAATGGGACCTGGTAGAGAGCTTCATCTGGTTTAGTGGAGGTCAGCCTGAATGGGTTGGGTGTGAACTTGAGAGCAGAGAGGCCAAGCAATAAACCTACCTCAATAACCTAAACGTGACAGTATCGAAGGTGATATGCCTCAAAACAAAGAGGACGCAAGGAGGAATAGAGGTGAGACTTTCTGGAAAGTTAAGAGTGAATAGAACTTTTGAGATATCTGTACATTCTCTTAATGTATATTATCCTTTGGCTATGAAGGCAAAGAATGAAAGGAAAGTCTTTCGCAGGTGTATCACCTGCCGCCAGACCCTACTTTTATAGCATTGCTGGTCTGGTGATGGGGAGGGAGCCAATGGCCCCATGATGACTATGTAGTTCAGGTCAAACAGAACAAGGACTGTACTCATGGAGGCACTGTGGATTTCAAAGCAACGGCCTAGGGAAACCTAATAAACCTCTGATGATCACATTCAACCCTAGAAAGTCTTAAATTATTCACTCTTTTATCACTTGCAAGCTCTTTCCTCTGACAGGGTTATTTCTCTCCTCTGAATCCTTCAGAGCCTTGCTTTTATCACTTGCAACCTTAAAAATAATCCCTTAGACTCTGGACCTGTCAGTTATTTATAGACAAATGGCAGGGCTGCCATGCCAAGGCTGCCGATACGGAATGTGTGAAGACTCCTTTACCCCTTGCATTATTCATGTCATGACAAGCCGAGTTCCTGAAGTCCTTCTCCTCCAACTTTTTTTTATGATCTTGAAGCTCTCAAACTGAATTCTGTGGGCTAGAACAATTCTTATCAGAAGGTGAGAGGAAAGACAATTTTCTTATCAGGAATAGAGCTACTTTTATTCACAGGCAACTCCATATAATGCATTTAGATCTTGCTGATGAAATGCCATGATGCAGTGAACTGAAGCTGCCTCTGCAATTTGAGAAAATGTGGGTGCATCTGTGCCTTAAAACAGAGATACAGACTGTGTTCCTGCTGATTTGTCTTCTGACAGATTATCAGATTTATCTTATGGAACATATGTGTGTAAATAGGTAGGTAGGAAAGTAGGTTTTATCAAGCACTTACATAATGCATTCCCTATGGCCAAACTATCATTTAAGTGCTTTACAAACACTTACTTGGGAGATAATGAAGTTTATATGTGGTCATGGGGCAGGACCTTCATGATGGGATTAGGGTCCTTATAGGAAGAAAAAGAGAGACCAGAGTTCATTCTCTTCACTTTGTGAGGATACAGGGAGAAGGCAGCCATCTATAATCCAGGAAGAAGCCCACATTAGGAACTAAATCAGTTAGCACCCTGACCTTGGACTTCCCATCCTTCAGAACTGTGAGAAGAGTTACCCCACCTATGCTACTGTTTTGTAGCAACCTGAACAGATTAAGACAATGCCTTATCTAGATGAGAGGAAAGATATCACAAGATATAGTTTATGTATATAATTTTTTGTATTTCATCAAGATAGGAAAAGGGGCTTCCCTGGTGACTCAGATGATAAAGTGTCTGTCTGCGATCTGGGGGATGCAGGTTCGATCCCTGGGTCAAGAAGATCCCCTGGAGAAGGGAATGACCACCCACTTCAGTGCTCTTGCCTGGAGAATTCTGTGGGTAGAGGAGCCTGGCAGGCTACAGTCCATGAAACAGATCCCTGATGCCAAAGTGGTTGGGGACTTTGGAAGGCATTTGGGTCAAGGAAAAGTGCGTGGTGTTTTGTGAGTGGACCTCATAGCTGTCAGCACCTGCATGTCCATGTAGATGAGGGGCTCCCTCTGGTTCGTGCTGTCTCTAGCCTTTCCAGTGAACAGCTAGTGGAAGTCATGGCAAGAAGGTTGACCATCAGTGCGAATTCTCCTTGTGTCAAGAGCCCATGGTGTTCTGAACTTAGACATCAAACCACAAATGGCCTTTAAATTTATTAAAGTTCTAGTGGTTTTTTTTCCACTAGCCTATATGCTGCTGCTGCTAAGTCGCTTCAGTCGTGTCCGACTCTGTGCGACCCCACAGACGGCAGCCCACCAGGCTCCCCCGTCCCTGGGATTCTCCAGACAAGAACACTGGAGTGGGTTGCCATTTCCTTCTCCAATGCATAAAAGTGAAAAGTGAAAGTAAAGTCGATCAGTTGTGTCCGACTCTTAGCGACCCCAAGGACTGTAACCCACCAGGCTCCTCCGTCCATGGGATTCTCCAGGCAAGAGTACTGGAGTGGGGTGCCATTGCCTTCTCCAAGGCTATATGAGAGCCCCTTAAATCTCTTGTGCTCTATTACAGTGAGAGAATTGAATAGCCCCTTGGGAAGGACTGGCCCTAGTTAGAATTCAGGCTACATGGTTCCGCTCTCTGATGGGCTCAAGAAGACTGGTGATTTAATACGATTGATTTTCCTACACTATCTGACTTACATTCTCTGTGGCACTGTTTATCTTAGGTGGAAGCAGGATCCCACCCTTTCAGGAGATTGCTGCTAAGTCGCTTCAGTTGAGTCCGACTCTGTGCGACCCCATAGACGGCAGCCCACCAGGCTCCCCCGTCCCTGGGATTCTCCAGGCAAGAACACTGGAGGGGGTTGCCGTTTCCTTCTCCAATGGATGAAAGTGAAAAGTGAAAGTGAAGTCCCTCAGTTGTGTCCGACTCTTAGCGACCCCATGGACTGCAGCCTACCAGGCTCCTCCATCCATGGATTTTCCAGGCAAGAGTACTGGAGTGGGGTGCCATAGCCTTCTCCAAGATTAACTATGACATAAGACTGAACTGAGAGAAAAAACATGGTAGAGTGAAGAAAGAAGAGAGGGAGGCAGGTAGGTAGCCTTTTTATAGCATTTTATCATTTATAAAGTACATTCCCTTATCCTGTGTTATGAAACACATTCTACTGAGCTCTTACTGAGCCAGGTTCTTCTTAAGCCAGATCCTGCAGGTGTTAAGCATTTCATATATCAAATCTCATTTGATCACTACATGAATTTTCAACATGCAGGCTACCGGTATGCTCACTTTATACCTATTGAGACCTAGGAAGTTTATTTTGTTCAAGGTTGTCCAACCAGACTTTTCATCAGCACCATTAAGCTCATTCATTTTTATAGAAGCTACCCGCAAATATCTGTGCTATAGGAATTGTTGCTTTATTTTACAGGAGAGGAGGCTGAGGTATAGAAACAAAAAGTGACTGCTACAAGATCATAGAGAAAATGCATAAATGGTGAACACAGTTGGAAAATATGTGCTTGGTTTTGAGTTATGAGTGCTCTCCATTCTCCAGAGATATTGGAAATATATTGAAACGGGGCTCATGGACCATCTTCACTAAATTCTCCACAGTCCTTTGCACTCTGCCCAACACATAATTAGACTTAAATTCTTGTTTAATAAGAATGAAGAATAATGAAAGAAATACATAGGGAAGAGACAGAGACATGGCGAGACATAGAAATAGAAGGAGAGTTATAAAGACAAAGGGGTAGGAGGAAGAAAAGTTCCCTTTTATACAATGTTTTGGAATGAAAAATAAAATGTCCTTTGCTATGCTGTTAGGACATGCTTTTTTATTTGTAGAAGTCATCAGCAGACATTGCCTCCTCATGCAGCGGGTCTGATCACCATGACAAAGGCACTACCTCATCTATAAATAGATAGATTGATCTCACATCCTGCCCTGGTTTTACCAACTGCTTGATGAGTGTGACAACAGAATCGATGAGTGATTCCCTCCACCCCAGCTGCAGAAGCCTCACCTGCACTCTCTTCTGGAAGATGATGATCAGACTCATTAAATTTAGTACAAAGGAGCCTGAAAGACATATGCCCTACCAGAGAAACTGAGCCAGAGCCCACTTCCATTGCATCAAAGAGAACCATGATATAATCAACCATCTAGCCCGAATCTACAATTAGAAAGACCATATGAATCTTTCTTTTGCCTTTTTGGATCAATGTTAACTGGAACTTCACATGGCTGGGGTTGATGTTGGTATAAGAAAGCTATTCCACTGGACACTTAATACTTACAGATTTCCATTGTGTCAGTCCTGAATATTCATTGGAAGGACTTATGCTGAAGCTGAAGCTCAAATACCTTGGCCACCTGATGCAAAGAACTGACTCATTGAAAAGACCCTGATGCTGGGAAAGATTGCAGGTGGAGGGGAAGGGGACAACAGAGGATGAGATGGTTGGATGGCATCACCGACTCGATAGACATGAGTTTGAGCAAGCTCCAGGAGTTGGTGATGGACAGAGAAGGCTGGTGTGCGGCAGTCCATGGGGTGGCAGAGTCAGACGCAACTGAGAGACTGAATTGATTGTTAAGTGTTGCCGTGATGTATTGGAGACACCTGGAACTGGGATCCCAAGAATGGACGTTGGGTCCTCCCACAGGTCTTGACCTTAGGCAAGTCCTTTACTAATAATTACCCCTGAGACTCAGCTTTTCCTTCCCAGTGTGCTTAACAACATAGTTTCTGCAATAAGACAGCACTGGTTAAAGCATCAGCTCTGAAGTTCTGTGACCTTGGGCAATTTGCTTAACCTCTCTGAACCTCAGTTTCCTCACGTGTCAGTAGAGATGCTGGAAGCTCATCCGTTAGAAGTTTCTGTGAACGCTGTGTAGAGAGTGGCACATGGTTTCTATGGCCTAAGATGATAATAATGATGGTGAGAATGATGGGTAATCTCATAGTGTTGTGTTGTGAGCATTAAATGACACATTATATATGGTGATTTTTAAAATATTAAGGTGCTTTTTGATGACTGTAAGGATGATTAAGTATGAATACACATTCATTCATTTAATTAGATTTTTATTATTGTATTACAAAGAGTCAGACACGACTGAGGGACTGAACTGAATTGATTATTATTGCTTGATTGCTAAGTCATGTCCGGCTCTTTATGACCCCATAGACTGCAACACTCCAGACTTTCCTGTCCTTCACTATCTCCCAGAGTTTGCTCAGACTCATGTCCATTGAGTTGGTGATGCTATCTAATCATCTCATCCGCTGCCACTCCCTTTTCTTTCTTTCTTTCTTTTTTCTTCCTTTTATGGACACATGCAATTGAGCCACCTACAAAACCAGAAAAGATTTTTGTTCGTTGTAACAGAGGGTTTCCCTGGTGGCTCAGTGGTAAAGAATCCACTTGTCAACATAGGGGATGGGTGTTCTAACCCTGAATAGGGAAGATCGCTTAGAGAAGGAAATGTCAACCCACTCCAGTATTCCTGCCTGGGAAATCCCGTGGACCGAAGAGCCTGGCTATAGTCCATGGACTCATGAAAGAGCTGGACATGACTTAGCAATTAAACAGAACCAGCAAAAGTCAAGAATCACAAACCCTTTGGGTATTACCTGTTAGTCCAGTGATTAGGGCTCTGCCCTTTAACTGTTGAGGACACAGTTTCAATCCCTGGTCAGGGAACTAAGATCTCACAAGCTGCACAGAGAGGCCAAAAAGAAAAAAAAAAAGACTCCTTAACTTATTAAGATTAATTTATTTTCTTCTTTTTTGCATAGATCAGATCAATACATGCCTGAGAAGCTTCACTACCACGTGCGTGGTTAGATCAGATGCCATTTCCCCTTGTCAGTCTTTCAGCCATGTCTGACTCTTTGAGACCCCAAGGACAATAGCCCACCAGTCTCTTCTGTCCATGGAATTCTCCAGAAAAGAATACTGGAGTGGGTTGCCATTCCCTTCTCCAGGGGATCTTCCTGACCCAGCGACCAAACCTGGGTCTCCTGCACTGTAGATGAATTCTTCACCATCAGACACATTCGTTAATAAGAAAGATCTGGCCTGAATGGTTCCAGACAATGTGAAGAGTGCTGTATGCACTCAGGACTCCAAAACGCTTCCATTTAGCTGTGCCTTGCTTTCTGCGTATGAATTCTTTGTATACTTAGAGATTTCTTCAATGCTATGCCACTGTGTTGACACTGTGCTTGTTTGGCAATCTGTAACAGTATATATAAACTTTCACTAATAAACAAACACATCTCAGTAAAAGTCAGTGAGAAAAACAGAGTCACATTTAGGGCCGGGGACTCATCTCTAACCAGAAGCTTCGTGAATTGTTTGACATAAGTGTCATCTCCCCAGCTGGTGAAATGTAAGATTCCCAGTGGAGTGTGCTGAGGTGGAGAAAGTCTGTCTATGTGCTGCTAAAGTCCTTCTGGATGGCAGTGCAGAGTCAGGCAGAGGATGAAAGAAGACAGGAACACAGCAAACATGAGCATTAGAACCATCACCCTGACAGTAACATAAAGGAGAGGCCCACAATTTTACTTTGCTGGGAGTGTTGAGAAATTTGTCAGCATCTGTCTCAGAATGTTACCAGGACCACATTCAGTTCAGTTCAGTCACTCAGTCGTGTCCAACTCTTTTTGACTCCATAGACTGCAGCATGCCAGACCTCCCTGTCCATCACCAACTCCTGGAGCTTGCTCAAACTCATGTCCATCGAGTCAGTGATGCCATCCAGCCATCTCAGCTTCTATCGTCTCCTTCTCCTCCTGCTCTCAATCTTTCCCAGCATCATGGTCTTTTCCAATGAGGTAGTTCTTTGCATCAGGCGGCCAAAGTATTGGAGCTTCAGCTTCAGCATCAGTCCTTCCAATGAATATTCAGGACTGATTTCCTTTAGGATTGACTGGTTTGATCTTCTTGCTGTCCAAGAGACTCTCAAGAGTGTCCAACACAACAGTTCAAAAGCATCAATTCTCCGGTGCTCAGATTTCTTTGTGTTTCAAATTTCACATCCATACATGACTATTAGAAAAACATAACTTTGACTAGACAGACCATTGTTGGTTAAGTATTGTCTCTGCTTTTTAATGTGCTATCTAGGTTTGTCATAGCTTTTCTTCCAAGGAGCAAGTGTGTTTTAATTTCATGGCTGCAGTCACCATCTACATCTCACAAATCTGAGTACTGGCTTGGTATAACTCAATGATCAGGTGCATCTGTGAGACTTTTTACTGTGGCTGGATTGACTTGGGTTTACTATAAGTAACTTCTGAGTTAGGAGAAAGCCATTATAGGATGGATGACTGTGTGCTTAGTTGCTTCAGTTGTGTCCAACCATTTTCAACCCTATGAATTGTCACCTGCCAGGCTCTTCTCTCCATGGGATTCTCCAGCAAGAATACTGGAGTGGGTTGCCATGCTCTCCTCCAGGGGATCTTCCCAACCTAGGGACTGAATGTAGGATGGATACATATGTCCTTGTACTGAAAGTGAGAGTGTTTATTTTTCAAAGGAATTAAATTTCCCAGTGGCAAAGCTACTGGTAGGAGAAACTGGCTTTGGAGTGAGTAACCAGCCTCAGTTCCTTCCCATTCCTAATTTTTTTGGAGGGTGGGTAGTGATTGGGAGTATATTTCTTGGAGAAATGCATAGCAGAAGAGGCAATATTGGCTCTGTTAATGAATTGTTGGGAATATTTAATTAGATAGAAGTCAACAGAAGTGTCTTCATAAATAAGAAACTTAATGACAAACATGGGGGGTAATTATTGTTATTACTTCACTAGAAAGTAGGATTTTAAAAATCAAGCATCATTCCTCTGTAAGTAGCTGTCTTGGAGGCTCTCTGAAGAGGTAGACAGGCAGACAGGTCATTCAGCTATAGGTCCACAAAAGACCCTGCCTCTTGAGAGCCCAGGACAGGACTTCCCTGATGGGCCAGTGGCTAAGGTGCCACGCTTCCAGTGCAGGGGGCCTTGGGTTCAATTGCTGGTCAGGGAACTAGTTCCTACTTGTCCTGACTATGATAAAAGATCCCACATGCCACAACTAAGACACTGTGCAGCCTAAATGAATAAATTAATTAAATTTTTTAAAAAAGCCCAGGTCAGAACTTCCCTGGTGGTCCAGAGGCTATGGTGCCAAGCTTCCAATGCAGGGGGCACTGATTCCATCCCTGGTCTGGGAACTAAGATCCCACATGCTGAGCGGCCAAGAACTTTTTTTAAAAGTCCAGGACAGGAAGTCCAGGGATGCCGCCATGCCTCAAGCAGCAGGGATGGGTGACAAGCCCTGGAAAGGCTCCCCAGAGAAGGAAAGGACAGCTGAGCTAAGCTACGGATGGACGAGAGTTCCTAGGCTGTTACAGGATTTGGAAGCAGAGAATCAAATCTGTTTTGAGTTGGTCTTTCTAGAGAAAGAAATGCAAGAAGTGAAATTTAGATTCTTGTGGAATCGGTTTCCTTTATTAATGGTGTCTAATGGTCTGTAATTAAGGCACAACTTGTTAGATAAACCAACAATTACCATTTGTTTCAAGTGCAAAGTGAGAATAATGAATGACCTTATTCAGCAGATTTCCTCTCTTTTAGTGGCTTTAGTAGGCCCTGGTTGAGTTTCAATATCTCTTCCTCCCCTGTCTCTCTTTGTCTTCTTTCCAGCCTTCCTCCCTACATCCTTCACTTCCCCTGGACATAGACATCCATCCTTCTGTGAGTATGTGCACACGTGCATGTGTGTGCACATACACAGACACACAGACACACACACACACACACACACACGCACACACAGAGTTGAATTCCTTGATTCATACAGACATTGACCTTCACTCTTTAAGCATTTTGGGAAAACTGCAATTCATTTAAATCTATTTCATAGTTTTCATGGCCATTCCACCTTTGCCCCAGCTCCAGGCCTGAGTATCAAAATGAGTCTTAAAACTGGGAGAAGGACGAAGCTGGGTGGACAGGATGGTAAAGCAAAGTGACTATGGTTTGGTTAGATGGTAAAACACCTGAGAAAGAGGACCACATGGACAGTTTTAATTCAGTTCTGTTGTGAGATGGTGTTCTTTTCGGAGATGGCATTGCTGCTACAACATGGACAGAAGTGTGTGTGCGTGAGGAAGAGGGGAAGACTGAAACTAAAACGTGGAGCAGTATCTTTGGAGACAAGCACATTTGAGTTCAGGTTCTAGATTTGTCATTTATTTATTATCAGTCCTGAGTTTTCAACCTCTCCTTCATTTTCCTTACCTTTAAAATGAAGCTCTCAACTCACGCTCATTTATATATCCTGAAAAGATCTTAAAAATATTGAATAAAATAATGTAAAAATCCATAGTGTAATGCCTGACATATAATTGCTGCTTCACATATAAAAACAGCTATTCTTTATTGCTATGAATTGAATTGCATACCTCAAATACACATGTCGAAGACCCAACCTTCAGTGTGACTGTCTTTGGAGATAGGGCTTTTAAGAAGATAACTGAGGTTAGGTGAAGTCATGAAGGTGGAGTTCTACCCCCATAGTACTGGTGCACAAGAAGAAGAAGAGAGAAAAAAGTCATCTCCAAGAGGACACAGAGGGGAGGCTAGGTGAGGACACAGCAAGAAGGCAGCCGTGTGCAACCAGTAAGGGAGGTCTCACCAGAAACCGAATCTTTAGGCACCTTGACTGTGGACTTCCTGGACTTCCAACCTTCACAACTGGGAGATGTCTCTTGGCAGCCTG
This sequence comes from Redunca redunca, assembly GCA_006410935.1. Lineage (NCBI taxonomy): Eukaryota > Metazoa > Chordata > Mammalia > Artiodactyla > Bovidae > Redunca > Redunca redunca. Next base: position 1,107,713 of record SJYQ01006340.1, read on the forward strand.
AGCCAACGAATAGACTTCAATTGCATATTATGGCATATGTTTCCTTCCACCCCAACTTCCTCAGAGTCGCTCCCTGAAGGCCAAGAATAGACAGCCTCACCATGAAAGGCAGTGGGGGAGGAGCAGATTCCTAGAGGGTGGGAATCAGGGCCATCATTCCCCAGAACATAGGCCGTGAGGTCTCTCTCAGCCTTGATGAGCCCCAGGGACCCTTGTCTCCCGCCTTGTCTATCCACCCCTCTCCAGTTCTTGGGTGATGTACAAAAACATGCACACTTCTTCCAGGTGAGCAGGAGAACCTCTACTGCAGGTGGAGTCATATATTATACCCTCATCATGGAAGTGACTATTCCCTCACTTTGTCATATCTTATTGGCTAGAAGTCACAGTTTCCACCTGCATTCAAGAGCAAGAGATTATGCAAAGGTAGGTTCACTGGGGCTTATCTTAGAGTTCTGCCTACCACACTGCTTTAGGAGAGGTCGTGCCCCAAACGTCTTCTGATAAAGATTGCAATGTAGCACCACAGTGTATGGAATATTTCCCAGTTATTGTCAATCTCTCTGTGAAGAGATGCCTACAAAGCCATTGTCCAATAAGAGAGATACACTAAGTTCGAGGGAGAGAAGTGAGGCGCAGGACAAAGATTCTGTTGGAAGGATGCATATTCAAAATACCAGGGGTGCTCAGAATGAAAACTGCTAGATGAAAATCCAAAAGCCTTGAGTGTGGCTGAAAAGAATGTGTCATCTTCAGTGTTTTCCTTAAATACCAAGGGACTTCATCAGAAGGTTTCCAGTGATTATTTTTTTCTGGGTCTTCCCAAATTAGCTTTAGTAACTGTATGACAATAAATCTAAACTGTGGAAAAGTAACTGTATACAGTGATGATTACTTCTGTGAACAATGTTCCAGGGAAGAACTTATTTACTTTTGTGGAGGCAAATTTTAATGGAGCGGCCACACAATGATAAGCAATGTCATATGAGAGCTGTATTTATTCTTTCCAAGAGATAATTCTATTTCCATTTTCCATTATAGAAAACAAGGCCCAGAGAAGTAGACAATTCCCTCCATCTAGGCTGTGGTTGCCTTAGGAGCAGGGAATATGCCTTGATCATGTCTGCATATCCAGTGCCTTCAGGACACAGAAATCATTCACATCCATCAGTGGATCAGTGGGTATCACACAACTGCTGAGTGGCATTGTCAGGATTCAATCCCGAGTTCATCTGACTTCAAATTTCATGCTATTCTACTGCCTTGGCATCCTTCTCATCAAAGTTAGGGATTCTCCCTTTTTTCTTGGGTAAAAGGATCCTAGGTGATCATTGTTCATGTTCATCATTTGAGCCATCAGTAGCAGAGATTTTTGTGTTTCAGATGGGGAGTCATGCATCAGAAAATGATTACAAGAATGCCAAAGTGACCTTTCTGGGGCATATAGTAGGGAAGGATAGGCAGAATGGGCAGGGATGGGACAAGGGTGTTATGAGTAAGATGCAAGCCTTGGGTGCAAATTATAAGCAGGCTTGAAAAGACTCAATAATCCTGATAAGTATTTTAATGCAATATTTTAAAAACCAAAATTCATGCCAAAACATTAGTGATGAATAAAATATCTAAATTTTAAATAAAGACAAGGTCTGACCCTATGTTGACCTGGCTCATCTCACTGCTTCACCCTTACTGCCATCCTGTGGGAGGGAGAAGGAAGAGGAGAAAGCAGCAGCAAAATAAGGTCAGGCATACTCTGAACAGAGAAAAGAACCTGTCTCTCAAGCCTCCTAGGAACTGGGATGGGGGAGAAGCGAAAAGAGATACTATTCCAGAGAAGTGACTGTAATCCCTAGAAAAAGTGCTAAAGCACAAAATGTACCCAGTAAGCTCCTGAATCCATGGTTTCACGTGAAAAAGCAGGAGTCAGGAGACTATGCCCTAGTCTGGACTTTAGCACTGACTCACTGTGATTTGGGGCTGGCACTTTGCCCATCTCTGGGCCTCCATTTGCCCATTAGTAAAGTGGGAGTTTAGTGGACAGGTGCTCTCTGAGGTCCCTTCCAGCTCAGGCATTCTAGAAGGCTGTGAACTAGCAGTTCCTTGGGAGGATACTCTGTCTCTTGTCTCTGTAAAAGTGCAGCATGACAAAGAACGATTTCTAACAAGTCAGCATGAACATCTGCTATCTATTGACCTTCCTCAGCTCTTTCCTCTTTTGGTTGGTGGTCAGTGGGTCATGAGAAGAGGTTAGCAGTCCTTACCACTGGTTCCCAAATGTCAGGTCACAATGAGGGTTGATTGAAGTATTGAGTTTCTTGTGATCCTAGAACATCAGAGCTGATAATATAATGTTTCCAGGTACCTCATGATTGGGTTTATGTTTAAGATAATGGAGACTATGTAAGGATCCATATTTATGAAAAATTGTTTCGAGGCAGTGTGCAGAGTTTTCCCCATCTGATTTCCAGTTCTGTCTCTGCTCTTAGAGATGCATTGGTGAGGGCACAGCCAAGATGCAGAACACACAATTTACTTTGACTAACAGAATTTGCAAATGATTGTTAAGAAGGAACAAAGTTGATTACTAGGTGAAAAAGGGTAAGAAGTGAACTCTAAGATACTATAGAGGAACAACTGCCAGATGCATCTACAGTCCCTACCTCCGAGGGGGATGAAGATTTTATCCCTTTTAATCACCTTTATTTAAGTGATTAAATCATTGAACCATAACAGAGGACCCCTTAGAGCAAAAACAGGCTTCTGAGAAAACTGCCTGGCTGGTGGGTTTTGGAAGGCACACAGCAGAGCTTGAAGTGGTAGAAAAACAGCAAACTGGATTCAGCTACGGGAATAGGAAGAAACGGCTTCTGCCAAGGGAAGACGAGCTCTAGGGGACTCATAGTAGCCAGGAAATGACGTAAGCTATGGACAGGAAGTGGTGCAAATAGCAGCCCGGAAGTGGTGCTAGCGGAAAACAAGAAGCAGCAAGTCCTTCAGCCGTTCAGAGACTTGTGAGAATCAGGGTGGTGAAGCAGATGTGTGCTTTGCTAAGCCCCAGCTCAGCATCATGAAGCAGAGGATTGAAGAGGGAGTTGGAGCTGAGAGTCAATAAACTTCACAGTTGCCACACTCTCTCTTTGATCTCAGGCAGATCACCTGACATTTTGGCACATCTTCTTGCTTATCTATAAAATAGGAATAATAACAGAATCCTCTTCATGATGTTGCTAAACTGATTAAACTAGATAATACCTGAAAAGTGCTTACTGCAGTCCCTGTGACCAAATATGTGCTCAATAAAATTTATTGGGTGTCATTATACAAAGGAAGGCAATGAGGACAAACATGTCTGCTCTGCTCCAGGCACCAGACTGGGATTTTTCAGGCATTTTGTAACTTAATTTTCAGTGACTGAGACGTGAGAGCCATTTTCCTATTGCCACCTGAAGAGATTTGAGGAGTTCACTGAAGTCACGCTGGTAGAAGGATTTTGTCAAGCAGGACCTCAGGTAGAGGAGTGTTCCGCTCCAAAGACCATACAGTTCCCATGGCAACATGCTGCTTTCCCTAGAACAGTAGACAGGAGGCAATTCTAATTCTTATTTCACCTCTCACTTATGAAAAGTGAGGTTTTACTTCTTCTAAACCCCAGATCAGTCACCTGTAAAATGAGGATAAATCACTTGCGTGGAACACCGGATCAAACTTTATAAAAAATAGCAAAATTGATCTTCATAAATACCAGGTCCAGCGAGATAAAATCTCTCGCTAATAGCATAGACTCCTGTAGGGTAAATTATCCTGTAACACAACATATGTGTCTCTACAAATGACAGGGCCATGGAAAGTGTATGTAAAAGCCACAAGACTTAGAAAAAGTGGGGGGCACAAAACTCAAAAACTTCATCAAGGACACATGCTAACAAAGAGAGACAACTAATAAAAATGATACAGAGTGGTGTACACATTAAACGATGAAGACACATATGCATACCACAATGAACGTGGCATTTGCCCTTGGAGAAGATTTGGAGTTTGCTGGTTGCCCATGGGTGCTAGAGGGGACAGCCAGTGAGCTCTAGTGAAGTAGAGGAAAGAGGGTGATCAACAAACAGAGAGCAGATATGCATACCAGTTGTGGCTGGGTGTGGTCATCATACATTCTGCTTTCTGCAGTAGCCAGGAATGGTGTGAGGTCTGTGTGTTTTGCGTATTTCTACAGAGCTCGGTCAGCTGGATGTAGTTTCCTGCAGCTGTAATCGTGCATACACAAACACAGATTCACATGGTGCTCCAAGTCTTCCCTAACAGATCAATCCTGCTGGAACAAATTCACATGTCAAAACAAGTGTTTTGAAACTGGCTGTTTTTAAATCCAAACACTTAACCAGAACAATAAGATGGAAGGGACCTGGGTCAGCACCCATGTAGGTGAGGGCGTCTCCTGAGTGGGCGAGCAGCGCCCTGTGAAAGCAGTGTGCTGGGTTAATGAAAACCCAGTATGCATTAGTAAGTGAGAGAGCAGGACAAGAGCTGCAATAATACAAGTGTTTCATCTTTGCTGTCCTGTTGGGTCCCTCTCTTATCTCATTTCATGGTGGCTTATTGATTCCCCACAGTGCTGCTGTGAGGCATGGCTTTGCAGAAGAAATCATAGTGCATGGGTTATACATCACTTGCCTCAAGTGCAGACAGGCTGGGATTTGACTCCATCATATCTATGTCACTCCTGTTTCTGAAGATGAAGAGCCTCTCTGGTGGCTCAGAGGTAAAGGACCCACCTACAATGCAGGAGACACACGTTCTATCTCTGGGTCAGGAAGATCCCTTGCAGAAGAAGATGTTAACCCACTTCAGTACTCTTGCCTGGGAAATCCCATGGACAGAGGAGCCTGGTGGGCAATAGTCCATGGGGTTGCAAGAGTCAGACATGCTAAACAATAACAATGATTCTGAAGATGGTTCAGAAGACACTGGACAATCACATTTTGTAGAAGAGATACAGGTGTACAGAAAAAAAATCTACTTATGTGTGCTCAGGTGGTTAAAAATAATAACAATTATCACAAGTAAAAGCATCTTGGAAAATTTAGAACCTTCTTCACAAACGATGTGATGGTTTTATTTTAGAAAGGGTTATTATAACACTTTATATTTTGTTCTACAATGCTGTCTTATATAGCATCTTAGTTAAATTTCATAACAATTTGGTGAAAATCAAGCAGACACTCTATTCCCATTTCACAGATAAGGATCTGTGTGGGCAAGATTATGCTAATTTATTCAACACAACAAGTAGACTCTCTTCTGTGACAGGTAGAGCCAGAACCATCCCCAGAGGTGATGCTGGTGGACTGTGATGACATACCCTAAGAAATGGCACTTGGAAGAGCATGGATATTATTGCCTCCATTAATCCTGAGTCCAGGATTTAAGGCATGGAATCCTGGTCCAAGAACAATTTCTATTAAATGATGCTTCCAGTATCGTCTGGTGAGAGAACCTGTATCCTTTCCGGTTTGTTGAGTATAGTTCAGTTCAGTTCAGTCGCTCAGTCGTGTCTGACTCTTTGCGACCCCATGGACTGCAGCACGTCAAGCTTCCCTGGCTATCACTAACTCCTGGAGCTTATTCAAGCTCATGTCCATTGAGCTAGTGATGCCATCCAACCATCTCATCCTCTGTCGTCCCCTTCTCCTCCCACCTTCAATCTTTCCCAGCTCGGTGTGTGCTGTGTGCTTAGTCGCTCAGTCGTGTTTGACTCTTGTGATCCCATAGACTGTAACCTGTCAGGCTCCTTTGTCCATGGGATTCTCCAGGTAAGAATACTGGAGTGGGTTGCCATTTCCTTCTCCAAATAAGCTTATACTAAATGCTAAGCCAGGCCAACAGCCAAGGTGCATGCTCAGTCGTGTATGACTCTTTGCATCACTTTGGACTGTAGCCCTCCAGGCTTCTCTGTCCATGGGATTTTTCAGGCAAGAATACTGGAGTGGGTTGCCATTTCCTCCTTGAAGGGATCCTCTCAACCCAAGGATCAAAGCTGCGTCTCCTACATTTCCTGAATTGCAGGTGGATTCTTTGCCCACTGCTCAGGCTTCTCTAAAGGACTAACCAGGCCAGACTCTCTTGGGCAGAATGACATCATTTGGACTTAGACGTAGCATGGTCTATATCTAGATATCAATACTTTGGTCTAGAATAAAAAGCAATGTGATTTGAACTCTGCATTTGTTCTGCAGAAGCGCTCCATGTTCTCCACGCCCACCCTCTCAGATGTACCCCTTCTTCTCTGTAGGTGCAAAGCTTCCTTCTTCACCTCGTGCTGTCCTTGTTCTTGGATCACCCACCTGTCTCCCTCACTAGCTCAGAGCTTCCAGGAAACAGAAATCAACCTGCTGTGTTCATCTCAGGATCACAGGCTCCAACCTCAGGCTTAAAGACAAAAAGCACCCAGTGTCAGCTCCATGAGGACAAGGACCTTGTCCCGGAGGCCTGTCGTGTCTTGGTCTGTCCCTGGCATCCCGGAGGCACACATAAACATTGGTTGACTAACTATATGATTGGTTTCATTAAATCAAATAATTAAATAAAAACACATCTGTACAAAATTCTGTGATCAATCCAAGAACTTTTTAATGACATGGGGAGATTTGCAGAGTATAATAATGAGTGAAAAAAAAAATCAAGCTTAAATATGTAGATTCGATATGACTCTCTTTATGTTAAATAAATGACCTCTGTTTTACAATGGCTGTTCCTGGTTCTTGAGATTTGGGGTGACTTTTTATTCTCAGCATTATATCTGTAGGTCATTTTCTCTGCAAAGTATCTAAAATAAATTTGCCTTACTTTGAAAATCGAAATCATTTTAAGAACAAATAATTTCAGGTAATGCTTTTACATGCTGAGTCATTTCAGTTGTGTCTGACCCTTTGCAACCCCATGAACAGTAGCCCACTAGGCTCCTCTGTCCATGGGATCATCCAGGCAAGAATATTGGAGTGGGTTGCCATGCCCTCCTCCCGGGGATCTTCCAAACCAGGGATTGAAGCCACGTCTCTTACATCTCCTCCCTTGCAGGTGGGTTCTTTACCAGGGAATGCTTTAGATGGTATGTTTATTCATTTGGATGCTTTTAGGGCCAGGATTGGGGTCTTCCTTTGTGGCTCAGAAATTAAGAATTTTCCTACAATGCAGGAGACACAGGAGACTCGTGTGACTTCTGATAAGGGAAAATAGAACAAAATTGTTTTCTTTTTTTGGCTTTAAGAAGTCCAAACTATTTTTCAGTTTAGTGAATTGGAATTCTCACAATTAACTGGTGGCCGCCACAGTGGACTCTGCCTGAGACGGGGCATCTTTATTTCTGGGTTTCTATGACAGAGGCAAGAAAGAATCTAGGAACACCAGAGCCTTCCAGCCTTGTTTCATTTTGCTTTGTTTATTCTAATTGTGTGGGTTTGTTTCAGTGCCTGGGGGTGGTGCAACATTAAAATACATCAGCATTGACTAAACTGACAATGATTCTCAGTATTTTTTTTTTTTTTTAAGTCTGAGTAGTCTCTGGAAAAATTGTTGAAAACCTTAGTCTCATACCTTTATTTTTATTTCATCACAATATATGCCACTTTGAAAAGAAAAAGAAAATTACTGTCATAAATATAAGTCTTCTTCACAATGAGGCAATCATTCTATATTGGTTAAAAAAAAAAAAAGAGGTCAGCATAATATCCTAATATTCAGATCTGACATAGGCCAA